>CAUYRT010079434.1:0-19598 GCA_963574885.1 Lepilemur ruficaudatus | reverse complement strand
ACACACACACACACACACAGAGTTACTTTTGGATGATAAGATTACAGTGAATTTCATTTTTTCTTTATGCTTATGCCTTTTCTCTCCAGAGGTTGAGCAAACACTGGCAGAGGATGTTGTAGAAGATATTCCTATAGCTAGTGAAGCTGTACTAAGTGACACCCAACATCCTTACCAATTCTAAGATCTTGAGATTTACCTTGGAAAATACCAAAAGGTAGATTAATACCTAATCAACTTGGGGAATCATGGTTCTCCTCTGGGACACTGGGAGCATCATTCTGTGATCAAACATGTCACTTACATTCCTCTAAAAACTTACCATGCTGTAGTTCTTCAGGGCCAGGTGGGCTCTTCCCATGTGGAAATATGCTTTTGTGCATTTCTCATCACACTGCATAAAAGAGAATGATTGATCATATATTTCAGAAGACAGGAAGTCATTAGCCGCTCCCCTAACTACTTAGCCAACGGAGTTAAGGAAGAGCTTTGGTTCTCAGGACAGCTACCAGAGTTGACAATTAAAACTTTTCTGTGCATCTGTGGCTAAACTAATTGATGCCTGCAAGGAGCCTGGATGTACCAGTAAGCTCTCTATCAAATTAATGATACCTGCCAGTTTTCATTTCCATTTAATGAGATTCAGTAAGGGAGCAAACCAGAAACCCTTAGTTTAGAAGAGCTCTTAACACTGGCTGGATGTTAGAATCACCTAGGATGCTTTTAAAAATCCTGCCAGCCAGGAAGCACCCCACACCAATTAAATTATACTCTGGAGTAGGGCCCAGGCATCAGTAATTTTTTTAAGTTCTCCAGGTGACAAAAATGTACAGCCAAGTTAAAGAATCACTGGTTTATTAGAAGGGAGGAGAATTTACTCTGGGAAAACAGCTGAGGTTACCATTACGTCTTAGTGGGCCTGGGAAGTTCCTCCCCTCAAATAAACCACATGTGTATACTGGGAACTTATATTCATATCACTTAAGATCAAGAGGAATGTCCCCTTCAAAAGGATGGAAACCATGGCTAAGACTAGACCATGTACACATGGGGCACAGTCTCTAATTGTTATAACTTCACAGGGAATGATTTGGCACAGACACATAAACTTAAATTGGAAACATCTAAATTGGACATTTATTGAACCCCTGTTGTATTCAAGGCATTTTGGTGAGTAAGATGCCCTTCAAGAGTTTAGATTTGGAGAAGTTAAAAGTTTAACTCGGAGTCTAAAATGACTTGGACGGATTCTTATTCTGCCACTCAGAAGAAGTGGGACATTGGCCAGGCCACCTAACTTTTCTGACACTCATTTTCCTCATCTGGAAAGTAAAGATAATAATAGTTTCTCTCTCTCAGGTTGTTGTGAGGAAGAAATCACGCAAACCACTTAGTGCAGTGCTGGGCAATACGTTACTAGCTGTTGTTGCTGTAGTTATAACCGCAGCAATCCGTTTCAGAGCAAAAGAGAAAATTTAAAGAAAAGCTGAAAAATAATAAAAGAACAATAATTGTTGGAGAACCCTCTATAGATGGATTTTCGTGTATATCATTTCCTGACTCACTACTCAGCGAATGGCAGTGCTAAGAGGAAGAGTGCATGACTATTTAGCCAGTATATGCACTAGGCACTGAGCTCGACGGTTCATGTGAACGATCTCGCAGAAGTCTTACAGCATCTCTGTGAAATAGACACAATTATTGGTCCCATTTTACAGATCAGGAAACTAGGGGTTGGAGAGGTTCAAGGCCACACAGATAGTAAGTGGAAGAACTGGAATTTGAAATCTGGCCATTTAACTCCAGGGCCCAAGGGTTTAAAAATTACATCAACTCTCCTTCAGAAAGCTGCTCTAGAAAAAAGTATATAGATGCTATAGAAAATGCTATTGAAAAAGTTCAGTGGAAGGAAATCTACGTTAAAGAGATGGCAGTCTTAAAGAGATGCAAAGGACGAGGGATGTGAACCAGCCCTTGAGTGACATGGAGAGGTAAAGAAAGGGAGATGGAGGAATGGACTGGGCAAGGCGGGAAAGGACGGGGCTTCTGTGGACAGTCCAGGTGGGATGGAGGGGCAGGTGCTGGGTGGAGGGAAGACTGGGCTGGAAGTGGTGAGCTAGACAGTGACTCCACATGGAGACCCTGAATGCCAAGCCAGAGGGTGAGTCATTAATGGCAGAGCTGGTCTGGAGGCAGCATGCAGATGTGCCCAGAGGGAGGAAGGGCTGGGAGATGAGCGAGGAGACTACTTAGAATAAAGGCAGATGTCTGAAGTCCTGGTGACAGTGAGAGTGAAAGGAAGTGCAGACACCAGAGCTATGTCAAAGAAAAAACTAACCAGCATCAGCTGGCCATAAATGATAGTGGAGAAGCAGGGTCTGAGTCAAAACTGGAGATCTAGATGCCTGGAAGGCTGGCGTGTCACTAACGGAAAGAGGTCAGTCAGGGCAAGGAGCAAGGAAGGCTGAGTGGGAAGATGAACAGTTGGCTTCTAGACACACAAGATTCAGATGATGCCAAGACAGTGAAAAGGAACCTGCGGGAGGCAGCTGGGATGCAGCCGTGGAGCCGGGCACGGGGAGACTGGGGCAGCAGCCTGAGAGCCGTGTGCAGAGATGAGAGGTGAACCCACGAGGAGACGAGAGCTCTGAGAGAGCAACTTCAGAGAGGAGAGAGGCGAGGAGCAGAGGCGTGAACTCTGGCGAATTCACAAAGGATGGAACTAAGGAAGCAGGAAAGGAAGGGTCAAAGGGAAAAGAGGAAACGCTGGCGCTTCAGCTCTTGAGAGCCAAATATTCACAGCATATTCACTGGCAAAGCACCAGCGTTACAACAGGGGAGGACCCGAGCCCCAAGCACTAAAGCCTGGTCCATGGCCAACTGTGTGTCACTGTGAAGTGGGTTCGGTTGTGACTTCGCCTTCCTCAGACTGACGCAAAGGGCCGCGAATGAATTTCTCACTTATGGGCCCGGTCTCCTTCGATCATGTGTCAACCCTCCCTGGGACTTTCTCCGGTGAAGCCCAGGTTCCCTTTAAAGGAATCCTGACTTCAGAGGAAGATGTATCCCACTGTGCAGGAAGTGTTCTGCCAAGAAAGAAATGATTCTAATCCTAATTGAAACTAGCTTGTCTGCCTTATCTTTCTTGACAAGGAACATCAGTCTTGAAATATCGCATGAGCTTGTCTCTACCAATTTAAAAATGTCAAAAATATTAAATTGGCATGAAAGTACTAACCCCATTAATAATGGAGTGCCACTGACATTCACTATTGATATGTTACTTTTAAAGAGAGTGAAACTTTTTCTTTTAATTCCCGGCTGCAACATAGAACAAAACATTATTAATTTTTAGAACTCTTTGTACTTTTTTTTCCCCTGTCCCTCCAAGTGTTTACCCAAACCTCTTCAACTGGGAGCCTTGCTGGGCATTTAACAAGACTGGCTGCTGAGTGTCAGCGTTTTTTAATGTCAGCTCCTTTGGGCCTGCTTTGCCTCGGTTTCACTGTTAATTACATTGTACTTCAATTAACATTTGGGAACGGACCAGTGTGTTATCCTGAATCAGCATGATGGTGTGTCTACCTCTCTGTTCTTTTTCAGACGAGAAAATTTATTCTTGGAGGCCCTGCAAGATCTTGTTTCTTCCACGGAAGGGAATGAGACCCATGCCCAGGGACTATGGGGTTTGAGGTTTCAGTGGAGAGCTCTTGACAGTAGATGGTTAAGAGTATGGGTCTGCAGTTACACCGACACTAGCTTCATGATCCTGTGCAAGTTACTAAGGCTCACTTCCCTTCTCAGAACAACCAAGAAAATAGTGATATTAAACACTATTAGGATAGAATATTGTGAGCATGTAGCAAATGGTCGTTTTTGCTGTTATTATTAGAACATCCAAGAAAAACATCCTTGCCTTTCTCTGCTCTTGAAGAATAATGGTAGAAAAAGTAATCATGATCAAACAAGGTGATAAGGTAGGTTAGTGGATCTGTGGTGGGGCTGTGAGGAGCTTGAGGTCATCAGCTTTGGGCAACTCTTATAACTGAAAGACCATGCCAATGCAATGTGCAAAGGTTTGTCACACACTGTATCTTCTAAGAGATAAAGAAATCAGACACTCCAGATGTCAGCTTTGGAGGATCCCTGGTGTTTTAGGAACCATTATAAGCAAAGGTGACTTTCTAATTCTTCTCTGTTTCCCTTGTTTACCCTCTCAATAAAAAATAAACAGGTAGATACGGCCAGCATGTTGCTGTTACAGTGTGCTCTTGTTTGGGGCCATGCTCATTACGCTAGGATAGGTGTGCATATACGACAGGTGTGCCTATAGGACAGGTGTGCATATAGGATAAGTGTGCATATAGGACAGGTGTGCATATAGGATAGGTGTGCATATAGGACAGGTGTGCCTATAGGACAGGTGTGCATATAGGATAGGTGTGCATATAGGACAGGTGTGCATATAGGATAGGTGTGCATATAGGACAGGTGTGCATATAGGACAGGTATGCCTATAGGATAGGTATGCCTATAGGATAGGTGTGCATACAGGACAGGTGTGTTTGTAGGATAGGTGTGCCTGTAGGACAGGTGTACATATAGGATAGGTGTGCCTATAGGACAGGTGTGCCTATAGGATAGGTGTGCTTATAGGATAGGTGTGCCTATAGGGTAGGTGTGCATACAGGATAGGTGTGACTATAGGACAGGTGTGCCTATAGGATTGGTGTGCCTATAGGACAGGTATGCATATAGGATAGGTGTGCATATAGGACAGGTATGCCTATAGGATAGGTGTGCCTATAGGATAGGTGTGCATACAGGGACAGGTGTGCTTATAGGATAGGTGTGTCTATAGGACAGGTGTACATATAAGATAGGTGTGCCTATAGGATAGGTGTGCTTATAGGATAGGTGTGCCTATAGGGTAGGTGTACATACAGGATAGGTGTGACTATAGGACAGGTGTGCCTATAGGACCAGGTGTGCATATAGGATACGTGTGACTATAGGATAGGTGTGCATATAGGATAGGTGTGCCTATAGGGCAGGTATGCCTATAGGATAGGTGTGCCTATAGGATAGGTGTGTATACAGGACAGGTGTGCTTATAGGATAGGTGTGCCTATAGGACAGATGTACATATAGGATAGGTGTGCCTATAGGATAGGTGTGCCTATAGGACAGGTGTGCATATAGGACAGGTGTGCCTATAGGACAGGTGTGCATATAGGATAGGTGTGACTATAGGACAGGTGTGCCTATAGGACAGGTGTACATATAGGACAGGTGTGCATATAGGATAGGTGACTATAAGATTGGTGTGCATACAGGATAGGTGTGCATATCAAAGAATTGAAGCCACAGGCACATTCTCCTTATACTTCAATTTTACTTGAAGTTTTAAAAAATAATATTGTTACATTAAAACAAACAAATATTATGAAGTGCCATGCAAATTCACAAGGATTTTTAAGATAAATTACATGTCTTAAAAGAAATTTCATGCATTCTGCCTCTAGGCCCTGGAGAGGCTCATGTTCATTCTCTTCTGCTGTTAGTAGCACTTCCATGAAGAAGTCCGAGAGGCATGAGTTTGGGTTATTTATAAGCCTCCCGTGGCAGAGAAATAACTCAGAGGAATGTGGATTAAGGGTTATTCAAATATCTAGTCATCTGAAATAAATAATGTTCCTAAGAAGTGATCATACCATTTCTCTTTTACTTGTATGCACCTTTGGTTACTATTTTGGTAGATTTCAGAGGAAATACTGTGCACAGTATTATGCTATCTGCCTGAGGCCTGACTGAAGTTGAAAAATAGAAATTCTTTCTTCTGATTATTCCTCTACAAACAGAGGATGTTATAATATATTAGGGATGGAGGAAAAAAAAGCAGAAACTGAGGAGGAAGAATGACATTTGCAGACACAAGCTCCCATGGCTGGTTCCAGAACAGAGGAGGCATTTCCACTATCACACAGAGCAAAGCATCTGAAAACACCATAGTGAAGAATGTGCTGTTTCAACACAAGACCTTGAAAAACTAATAATAACAGCAGCTTCTTTGGGGTACTTACTATGAGTTAGGCACTTTATGTGCATTATCATGACCCTCACAGGAATTATATTCTATCCATTGCTTTAGATGAGAAAACTGAGGCTCTGACTCCAGATCCTACAGCCTTTTCTACCGTGATACACTGGCAGCTGCCTTGTGTTTACTGCGGGACTAAGACATCCGACTCAAGCAAGCCCAACACGATTTGCAGGAATGGAAATATTCTCTTACCTTCAGAGCCCACTCACAATCCACCAGTGCTTTCTCATAGTCCTCGAGTTTTATATAAGCCTGTAACGACACAAATAGCTGACACTGATACACAACTCTGCATCAGGCAGTCTTCAGTCCACACAGAAAGAGCAACTGAACAGCAGAACGGTGATGGAAGAGTACCTGGTCCCTACCTAGATGGGTCATGATCCTGGCAAGAAACAATGGCACACTCACACTGGGCAACTGAGGAGTGTGTAGTACAGGGACTATTTGCAAGGTGAGGGCGGGGCTTAGGGAAATCGACCAGGGATGTTACAGAATCCCAGGGCTAGCAACAGTGGATGGCAATTACTATGACTACAACTTAAGGGGCGGAAAGAGGGAGCAATGAACAAAATGGGAGAGATTAATATGTGAAAAGAACTGCATGATGTGAGCTGAGACCTTCCCTAGAGCCAAAAGCAGGAAGAATAAACACCCTAATCTCACCTCCCTCCTTCCCTCTGATTTCATGGGCTGAACGCAAATGGAAGCCACATGGCTAGGAAGCCAAGGAGCCAGTCTACACGGGTCAGCCCCAGGACACAGAGCAGGGCAGACAGGGATCTGGAGAAAACACCCAGCACACAAACCATGTCTACAAAAGAAGAGCTCACTTTTAATGTCTACCAAGGGCACCAGAAAGACACCCAGTGATAAAGAGAATCAAAAAGACAGATAATAAACAAGTGCTGGAAAGGATGTGGAAAAACTGGAACCCCGGTACACTGCTGATAGGAGTGTAAAAGGGTGCAGCCCTTTGGAAGACAGTCCGGCAGTTCTTCAAAAGGTTAAATATAGAGTTACCATATGATCCGGCAATTCTATTCCTAGATTTATACCCAAGAAGACTGTTAAAATACGTCCATAAAAAAACTTGAACACGAATGTTCATAGTAGAATTATTCATAATATCAAAAGTTAAGAAGCAGACACAATCCAAATGTCCATCAACTGATGAACAGATAAATAAAATGTGATACAATGGAAAATTATTCAGCAATAAAAAATGAAGAATTGACACACACTACAACATGGATGCACCTTGAAAATATTATGATAAATGAAAGAAACCAGTCACAAAAAAACAAATATTGTATGATGCCATTTATATGAAATGTCTGGAATGGGCAAATGTATAGCGACAGAAAGTAGATTGGTAGTTGCCTAGGGCTGGGATTGGGAATGGGAGGATTGGGGAGTGATAGCCAAAGAGGATGGAGTTTCTTTCCGGCATGATGAAATGTTCAAAAATTGATGGTGATGGTTGTACAACTCTGTGATTATACTACAAACCACTGAATTGTATACCTTAAACAGATGAACTGTATGGTATATCTCAATAATGCTGTTATCAAAAAATGATAAAGTTCTGCTTTTGTCTTCATGAGCACAGCAGGAAGGAAGAAATTCAGGAAATAGGCTGACATTTAAGGGAGAGCATCGCCATGAACCCACAGTGTCAAATGCCTGGGGTGCTCTGTTAGAAAACCCTAGAATTAGGGAAAAATCTAGGAAATCAAGAATTGACTCAGAATTCTATGATTCACTCAAAGTAAACCAATGTGAGAATTTAGTTCATTTAAAGTTTCTAAGAACTAAAGGCAGATAAACAAATGAAAGACTGTTTCAAATAAGCACAGTGGCTACTATAACCTCTCCATTAATTACTGGACACAATAAGAGGTAAATAAATTCTTATCAAGTTGCACTAAGTATATTCAAAGCACCCTTCTTTTGGAAAGCTCCGTAAGCAGCAGTAAGGATCATCCCATTGTAAGATGGGAAAGCCAATCACCAAGAGAAGTGGCTCTTCCAGGGTCTCATTAGTCACCAATGATAAAGACAGTACTATATGTAGGTTTGCCCATGATCAAAACTGTACCAAGGCACTGCAACAGTCTTCACAATGAACCTGATGGGATATTGTCATGGGCAAGCCAATTATGGGGTCAGTGTTGTAACTCATGGAGAGTCTAAGTACCCAACCACAGTGAGGAGAGAGAGCAGGCAGTAGCCAGCTAATGAATTTTGCATTGCAGCTCTTGGCTCTAATAGAAAGGAGGCTGGGTGTGGTGCTTTCACTAACTTGGGTTCTGCACTAATTGGAGAAGACGACTCATTGAGCTGTTTCTATTAATATAAAGCATCACCCTTTCCTCTAGGGTCTTGGGTTGCATTTGAAAGTCAGAGGATGTGAGGAAGAAGCTGGCATCATTCTAGGCAACTGTGGCCATGATTTCACAACACTCTTCTTCAGGATACAGACAGACTCTGAAAAAATCGGTATAGGCTGCAACAATTTCTCTAAACAGCAGTTTATTTGTTCCTGTCTTTTCTTTCCTTTTTTTTTAAGGCTTGTATTCAACACTCTATAACCTCCTCATTCTCTTTTGCTTTTCCATATTTTAAAAAGAACTACTTTATCTAAATAGCAGATAAACTCCAGATTTATCTAAATTACACCAGCAATCTTACCGATCATAATATTACCTCCAGGAGAAAAACAAAGCAATGAAAGGGTAGGTTTTCTCTCTAGCAAGCAACACTCAATTCACAGGGTCCTTATCAAGTGTTTTCTAACACTGCATGCGTACAGGAGAGGTATTTTAAAAATAGTCAATGGTTCAAATGATTTGTAACACCAGGCAGCACATTTTGCATTTCTTTGTCTCTGAATAAGCTTTCTCTTTGGGAAAGCTGGGAGGAATCGCTCCCCCAAAGCTTTTCATTTCATTTACTTATATTTCTCCACATTCATTCTTAATGTGATTCTTCAGAACTAATCACAGTGCTGCTCAGATTTGAGTGCAGTGAAAATGTAACTCATTTAGATGAATCAGGGTACAGACAATCAGAATTAGATATGTTTGAATTACATAACTTTTTAAAAGCAATTCAATTTTATTGCTTTCAAATAACTTCAGAGTAACACGACTGAATAAGCATCAGTAGGTAGATGTTTTTAGAGGCCAAATTTGATGATAAATAAGAAGGAAGTATAACTATTGTATTAATTGCTTGCATTTAAATGATTCCTCTGAATTGTCAACAGAAACTTATTATAATTCCCTTAATTGGACTTTTGTGCCTCCAATCTTATGTAACTTAATAAGGACTTATTGGACATCTGTTATAGAGCATTAGGGGAAAAAAGTATATGGCAGCTTTTGGTCTCAAAAAATCTATCATCTTGTCAGGGTGGTAAAATGTACTGTTAAATGTACTCTGGCCATCTTATTTACCAATTCCCTTCCTTATAACAAGTTTTCTCCACAAATGGGGGTAAATGAAACTTCAGTCCTAGTCTGACTTATCTGAATTGCTAAACCAATAAGGTTATACTGAGCTTGGGTTTACTTATCATTAAATTACTGTCACTCCCCAGAATCTCTGGCCTCCAAACATCCTGTTTTTTGCTTTCAATACTCTTCCTCCACATACCTCAGCCAGACACTCCTAACCTTGAGTTACAGAAATTGGAGCTGATGAGGGCTCTTCTGCAGCCTCTCTGTCTTGTAAATGACAAGGCATCAAGTTCCTCGTACACAGGTCCTGCTGACACATCCTAACCACCGGACAAGTAAGGCCATGACTCTGACAGTTTGTGTTGGCTTCTCTGACCAACAGAGGACTCTACTACACAAAAACACAACTACTTCTCAAAGATAAGGTCACGGGAGACATTTTTGTTCCAACAGAGAACTATCAGCCTGTCCCTTAAGTATTAACAGTAAATAACAAACACCTGCATGATGGTTTTTACCCGGTGTTCCAGAAAACTGAGCTCAGCTATGATATAAA
Source organism: Lepilemur ruficaudatus (assembly GCA_963574885.1). Taxonomy (NCBI): domain Eukaryota; kingdom Metazoa; phylum Chordata; class Mammalia; order Primates; family Lepilemuridae; genus Lepilemur; species Lepilemur ruficaudatus. The sequence goes on along the minus strand of CAUYRT010079434.1, from coordinate 9,475 downwards.
CTGAGGCACAAAGGCTTTCCAAAACTCAAATTTTCCAAGAAATTGACCCTAGGCCCATCAGCCATCCAGTTTACCCTGTCACAGACCCTTAATCTTAAAGAGGGATTGATACGACAGGAACTAACAGGGGGGCAACCCCGAGGAGTGTAAACACGCACTGAGAAAGGAGGCTTGACACACCTAGTCACTGGTGGCAGAATTCCAAGGTCTCATTGGTCATTTAATCCCATAGTTTTCTCCTTTAGCCCCATGGGGAAGCACTTGGTCACCATTAGTGATGTGCCAACTTACACTATGGAGAGAGCTGATTATGTGTGGCTCTTCCCACGTCCTCCTTTGGTGATTCCAGATTGGTACCTTGACATCAGATCGTGGGGAGAGTATTTACACCACGGAAACTAGAAAATGCTACATACAACTCAGCTCCCCCCGAACCAAAACAAGAGCCAGTTGTTAAACATTTCCCAGCCCCCCAGTGGGACCACCTAGTCTCATCTTTGTCTATTTTCACAGGTTTAGTGGCGACTGCTCCCTGAGAAAGCCCCAGGGACACATCCCCGGCTCACTGACCTGGGCGCGGTTGGTGTACAGCACTTTCATGTCCTTCAGCTTCTGCAAGCCCTCAGTGTAGCGCAGGACGGCTGTTTCATAATCGCCCTTAACAAACGCTTCGTTCCCCTCTGCCTTCAGGGCTACGAGAATACAAGTCACACAGGTGAGCTCTCACCACGCGCTAGAAAATTCTTTCCGACTTTATTCCCCTGATTTTCCAAATCTACTTTGAAGGTCTTAGCCACCACTCGTCCAAAAGGGACTTGTCACTCGTTTCTCTCTGCAGATATTTCAGGACCAGCTTCTTCAAGTATTTTTCCTCCAAATCCACCCAAAAGTCTTCTAAGTAGCTTCTCAGAAAATGTCAATGTTTCTGCATCAAGGCTCAGAACCAAGGCAAGCTTGCCACGGTGACCAAGTCTACACATTCAATGTTCCATAGAGAGGGTCAAATAATTAATTTTCTAACAAATATGGAATCATCTAGATCTGGAGCACTGGGTGGTATGAAATCACTGCTGAAGGCATCCCTCTGTCGCATGTATCTCCCCCCAACACACACACCCCTGTCTGCTTCTTTCTCTTCATTTTTCCTCTCCTTTCTCAAACCTTTGTTTCATTTTTCTTTTTCACTTCTTCATCTATGCCTCAGGCGAGCCACTGGTACCTCACTCCCATCCCTCCCTGTTTTCTAAGCATTGTTTAGGACTGTTCAATCTGATCTGCTAAGTCTACCCGTATGTTTTAGAAAGAGGTTTGGCTGAGGAGGCAGACTGAGGGCTATGTCCTACCCGCTGGCTCTCCGCAGCAGACACAGAGAACAGACCACCAGTGATTTCCGCCTGGCCAATCCCATTGCCTTAGGCCCACCACAAACCTGTGGACGGGGAGTCTTCATGTCCCCGAACATTACATGTAGGCTCTCATGTGCCCTTTCTAGCACAAATCATCCCGGCTATTGAAAGGGAAGGGCTGACAATTACCATCTGCCAGGACTTGGTTTTCCCTTCTTCTCTTGGCTCGTTCCATTGCATCCTTCTCCACAGATGCCAAGAAGGCCTCTGGCAGCAGGATAATTTCAAATATTCAAAAGAAAAATCCAAATACTATCATCAGTTCTTTAGTTCAAATTCAGAAGAGAGCTACTTTAGAATTTTAGATCCACACTTCTCATGCAAACGCACGTAGGCACACACATGTGCACACTCACAATTTTGAGGCAACTAAAATGACATTTTCTTAATTTGACATTAAATGGTAATGTGTGATGTATTATTATACATGATGGCTATGACTGTGCTTCAAATTTGAATTATGTCTTTTAAAAGAGTTTTTCTTTGAAGAATGACTTTTCTCTTCCATTTAGCATAATGAGCTTCTGAGCTGAGCAACAGAGAAACTACCTGGATCCCTTGAACAGTTGAGAGTAAACTAGATGCTACAGAATGACTGCATTCAGTTTACAAAAGACTGGCCAGGAGCAAACAGAGAAACACCGCTGAATGCTGTCCCCTCTGACCACTAGTAACAGAACTGGGTGATCAGCCAGTTTTTGTTCGCAGGTTGTTTGATAGCCCAGAGGCTAGAATTTAAGGGTCTGGAAGCTACAGTCAGTAAAAATTGATCCTAAATAAACACTAAAAATTGGGAAGAGAGATGCTTACCTGAGTTTATTTCTTCCACGTTCTGCAGGACATAGATTATCATAAAAACAAAGAAACAAATTTCAAAAACCATTCTCTGATTTATATGTATATACACCAAGAAGGCAAATCAATTACAAATGAGAATCAGGTCATTTCCTTTAACCACCAATACCAAAGGGCTCAAAACTCAGGGCTTGCTTTCAATTGGGAAATCTGATTATGGGCACAACTCCTGTGGGGCTGAGTCTGCAGAAATGAGGCTGCTCAGGTCAAGGGACTTCAGCTGTGGCCGCATGAGTTGGAAATACAAGTTAGTGAAATATATTGCCTTAACAGTGCAGCATAAATATATCACATATATGCTCAGGGGATGGAGAGGCCAAATTTTCATTGAAACAGACCCAAAGGGTTATTTAAAGATGATCCAGACCAAGGTGAAAAAGTCAGAGTTTCCTTGTAGAAAATAAATCTAGTCAATCTAAGACACAAAAGACTATTTCAGCCTCACCAGACAGTTAGAGATTAAACTATTCCCTCAATGTAGGTCTTCTCATTGTATCTAATTATATAGCTTTATAATAGAAAAAGAAACCTTCATAGGATCTTGTGGGGGACTGATCACAGTCTTGTTCAAGGTGGTCCAGCATTCGTCCACCTCTTGGTCTTCCTCCATAAGCCGTAGTCTCTTTTCTGTCATGAGGACAGCTTTCTGTTGTACAACTGGGTCATCAGAATTCATCTCCTGAATTAAATTGGCTAGAGCAGAAATAAGACGGGAATCAAACAAGGTCTTCAAAAGGAAATACTCCATTCATTAGAAAGGATAATATCAAAAATTTATGGGGAAGTCTTAAAAAAAAAAGCAATAGAAAGCAAAACTGAGAGCAATTAGAACCAATGTGAAAAATAAGAACAGGATTTGTTGTTTTGCCTATAAAAAGCTGCAGGAGAATTTAACTATGGGCTTCAAGGAACAGAGTTTTAAGCCACTATTAATTCAACAATAATTTATGGAGAGCTTATAATGAGTTAGATATTATGCTGACTGCTATAGTTAACGATGATGAATAAAAAAGATTCTTTTTCTTTGAAGAGTTTATGATCCTATGTGGGAGACAAATACATAAGTACAGGCAGCTCTGAGATCACAAAACAACAGCCCTTAACCCTATCCGTACCTGTCTTCACCTTACTGCCTACCTAGCTTACATTCCACAGTCTATCACTCGGTAGCTATCCTACCCACCCCACCTAACAGACAAAACTCCAACTCCAGATGAATTCAACCACCCACCTCTTTTTTTCAGGGATGCTGAGTACTGAGGGAGAAAGACAGATGCTAGTTCCAACTCACCTGGACTTTGAATGACAGACAGCCATCCTTGTTATCCTAAGCAATCTTTCTATCATTCTCCCAAAGACTTTTAAAAGTTTTCTGTAATCTAAACCTGACCATCTCAAACACATGACCTTACTTATCAATTCGGAGAGGAAGGAGATACCATCAACTCGCTGCCATTAAAACTACAAAACTGCCTGCCCTACACCTACATTCATCTGTCCTTCCTTCCTACCACAAGGAAAAGGTGTCCCTCCTCGCATCATCAAGAACCCTGCATCACCAATTAATTATCCCATTTCAGCAACATTTTCAACTTCTTCTATTTGAGCAGCTTCTTCCTAAAGGTATTTACACACTTTAAATCTCTCCCAATGCCCTATCTCCTCCCCTTCACAACTAAAATTCCGTGAAGGTACTTCCCATTTCTCCATTTCCCACTGATTCTTCATGGAAATTTCTTTTCAAAATGTTTAGTTGTGAAATATATCACATACAGAAAATAACATGACATGTTTGTTTCCACACCATCTGTAAGTTAACATGTATCCTTTCTCCAGCAGGTTTTAATGTTTAGTATTTGCATCATTTAGCTTTTGCTGCACAACAGACCACTTCAAAACTTTGCAGCTGAAAACAAGCCACTGTTATTTAGCTTAGTTTACAATTCTCTGGGTCAGCAATTTGCACTGGACTTAGCTGGCTGGTTCTTCTTCTGGTTTCAGCAGGGCTCACACTGATATCGGTGGTTGGCTGTCAGTCATCTAAATGGCTCTGCTTTGGAAAGTTGACTGGCCGTTGGCTTGAGCAATGGAGCAATGGGAGCAACTAGGGAAAGTGTGTCTCATTCTCCAGCAGGGGTTCCCAAGAGTGGCAAGACAGCAAGCTACAAAGCACACCCACTTTTCCAGCCTCTGCTTGAGTCATGCTTGCAAACATCTCTTTGGTAAAGTAAGTCACATGGCCAATCCATATTCAAGGAATGGGAGTAAAAAAAAAAAAAAAAGATTACTACAGACTTCTTGATGGGAAGAAAGAAATTTGTGACCATTTTTACAATCTACTGGAGTATTTATGTATGTGTATTAAAACACTTAAAATACATGGTTGTATAAAATATGCATTCTTTTGCAACCTACTGTTTTCTTTTAATATGCTTTAAACATTTGTTCTTGATATATTAATATATAGTTCCAGTTGATTCATTTAAATCATTGTATATACCACAGTCAATCCACCTTCTTATTGATGGACAACCATGGAGTTTTTTTAGTTTTATTTTTTGCTACAGTAAACAAATGCTGAACTGAGTCCCTGTATCTATAATACATATTTCCTTGTGCACATGTTACATATTCTTCAGGATATGGCTGTATCAATTTTTACTCCTGCAAGCAGTATACAAAAGAAAGAGTTTCCACTCTTCCACATTCTTGTCAACACTTGTTATGTCAAACTTTTTAATTGTTGTCAATATGATGGATGGGAATGGTAACTCACTAATGTTTTAATTTGCATTTTGCTGAATATAATTAGAATTTAGCGTCTTCTTATTGCTTTGCAGGCCATTTGGATTTCCTCTTCTGTGAAGAGCCTGTTCCTATCCTTGGCCAATTTTCTATTGGGTCATTTGTCTCTTTCTTATTACATGATTTTCTTTTTTTAATTTTTCATTTTTTAGAGATCTCACTCTGTTGCCCAGGCTGGATGCAAACTTCTGGGCTTAAGTGATCCTCCTGCCTCAGCCTCCTGAGCAGTTGGGACTATTGGTGCACACCACCCTGCCCAGCTGAGTTCTTTATATATTCTGGACTGGTTACATGTATTTGCAAACATCTATCTCTCGGCTATGGTTTGTCTTTTCATTTGTTTTTATGGAACCTTTTGTTAAAGATATTTTAATTTTAATGTGTTAAATATACCAATCTTTTCCTTTGTAATTTATGCCTTTTGTGTCATTCAGGTTATAAATGCACTCTCTTCCGGTAGCTTCTCAAAGTTTTAAAGTTTTATTTTTTTCATTAAGGTATTTAATCCACCTGCAGCTGATTCTTGTGTAGGGCAGAGGCATCTTTGCTGAGGAGTCTCTGCCTTCCCCACTGATGCGTCTTGTCATCCCTGCTACCTGTGTGAATCTGCTCTGGGCTCTGCGTTCCTTTGCACTTGATTTTACTTGTCTTTTCTAGCACCAAAAGCTCCATGCATTCATTACTATAGCTTTCTCATAAATCTTGAACATCCAGTAGGGAGAGTTGTCCTACCTTCTTTTTTTCCTACAGAATTTTCTTGGTTATTCTTGGTCCTTTGCTCTTCCATGTGAACTTTAGAATCCACTTGTTGAATTTTAATGCAAACCACTTTTGGGATTTTGATCTAAACTGTATAGCCTGTATAGAATAATTTGAGGAGAACTGACATTTTACCAGATGGGTTCTTCCCATTCATGATAAAGTACATCTCCATTAATTTAGATCTTCTTTTATGCTTTTTAATTAAATTTTTAAATTATACTCTATACTTTATTTTTCCTTTCATTAGTTTCTCCCTAATGTCCTTTTTCTGTTCCAGGATCTCATCCAGGCTACCACATGACATTTAGTCACGTCTCCTTAGGCTTTTCTGAGTGAGCTGGGACAATTTCTCACAGTTTCCTTGTTTTCGATGACCTCGACAGTTTTGCGGAGCACTGGTCAGGTATTTTGTAGACTGTCCTTCAATTTGGGTTTATATGGTATTTTCTTCATGCCTGGGGTTGTGGGATTTGGGGAGGATGGCTACAGCATATCACATCAAGGGTACATGCTATCAACATGACTTCTCATGAGGTTAACCTTGATCATCTGTCTATGGAGGTGTTTGTCAGCTTTCTCCACTGTAAAGGTACCTTTCTCCCTCCCTGTCCATACTGCACTCCTGGGAAGCAAGTCACTAAGTGTATCTCACATTTAGGGGGTGGACAGTCATGCTCCACCTCCTTGAGCAGAGTCTCTACATAAATTATTTGGAATGAATTTACTGCTCGTGGGGTAAACACAAGTATCTCAGCGTGGTTTCCAAGGTCTTCCCTGATGTCCACTGTCTCCACACTCAGATGAGACCCTTCTCTCCAGTCACACAGGGCTTTTTATTCCTTCAGCTTCTCAAAAGTACCACACTCTCTCCTGCCTCCCAGCTCTCCTACCCACGATTTCCTACTTCCTAGGATGCTCCCCTGCCCCCTTTGCAATGGCCAACTCCTACTTACTCTTCAGATTTTTGCTTAAATCTCACTTCTTCAGGAAAATCTTATTTGACTTCCATTATGGACTGAATCACATCCCCTTCCAAATTCATATGATGAAACCCTAACCCCCAATGTGACTGTATGTGGGGACAGTACCTTTAAAGAGGTAATTAAATGAAGTCATAAGGGTGGGTCATAATCCAGTATGCCCGGTACCCTTATAAGAAGAGAGACAACAAACACATGCACGCACAAAGAGGTGACCATGTGAATACAGAGGGACAAAGTGGCCATCTACGAGTTAAGGAGAGAGGCCTCAGAGGAATCTAAACCTGCTGACACCTTCATCTTGGACTTGTAGATTCCAGAACTGTGAGGAAAATACATTTCTGTTGTTTAAGCCACCCAGCCTGGGCTATTGTCACAGCAGCCTCAGCAGACTAACACGACCCCCTAAACTGGGTTAGACTCCGGTATGTTGCAAGTCTCTCTTTTTTATCATGTATCACACTTGAAATTACTTCTTAATATCTGTTTTCCCCACTGGACTGTAGATATTATGAAGAAAGGTAATTCTTTTGCTGTACTCTCTAGTGCCTAGCAAAACTCATCACACAGCAAGGGCCCAGGAAAGGAATGGATAGAATTTATGCACATGTGCTACATAAATTTAATTTAAAATGAAATAAAATTAGAAATCCCTCGGTCATGCAAACACATTTCAAATGTTCAATAACTGTATGTGGCTGGTGGCTAACACAGCGTACAGTGTAGATTACAGGATATTTCCATCATCACAGAAAGTTCTATTGGGCAGTGCTGATATAAATGATACCTGAACAAAGTTTGCCAGGTAAAGAAAGATGGGGAGGCAGAGGGGATGACAAAGACCAAGTGCAGAGTATGAAACACCAGAGTCTGTGTGTGTGAAACTAAGAGCAGTTTGTTGCTGCTCAAGTGTGAGGGAGGGAGAGATGAGAGAGGTAAGGGCAAGGTCATGGGAGGACTTAAGTCCTGATGAGAGCCCGGGATTTATTGTGACTGCAAAAGGAATCCAAGCAGAGAAGTGTCTGGGTCAGATTTGCATTTTAGATACATTACTCTGTGGGGAGTATAAACCTGGAGGCAGGAAAAACAATTAGGGGGTTGTTGAAGTAGTCTGGGTGAGAGGAACCAGGACACAGGGAGAGCTGAAGAGGATGGAGCTGGAGAAAGAAGCCAAACTAGATGGGATACAGGGTTGAGAGATGGGAAGAATCCAGTATGACTTGTGAGTTTCGGGATGGTGGTGCCACCAACCGAGACCAGGATGCCGGGGAAGGAAGGAGAAGCAGGATTTATTTGGGAGAGGGAGGGTGGAGAGGGAAAGAGATTGATGATTCAATTTTGGACACATTAAGTTTGAGGTATTTGTGGGATACAGTGGGTACGACAGTTGACCATAGAGGCTGAGGCTCAGGAAAGAAGGCTGGGTGTTAGATGTGGGGGTCACCAGCAAACAGGTGCTTGGTAAAATCACATGCTCAGACTACACAAACTGAAGAGACAGGTTAGCAGGGGCTAAGGCCAGAACTCCACGGAGCAGCATTCAGGGATGAGCAAAATGAGAGGCCCAGGAGGAACACAAAGAACACATTTGAGATGTATCATTTATGAAGTTACCCAAACTATTTTTAAAACCATTTTATTCTTTGGACTCATACAATCTCCTGGAAGCAGCAATTCCAACATATTTATATTTGCTGTGTGGGTTTGTTTGCTTGTTGGTTTGTTTCTATACTCAAACAAGCTCCCTGAAGTTTGAACAGAGACTGACAGGTTTGAAATTTCCTGAATGTCATCTGTGAGATCAGAGTCTATGTTCTTTGAGATCCCACCTGTCTGAGCTGGGGAAGAGATCTTCTGCCTAGAGGAAGAGAGAGAAGGGAATGACAGTCATAAGCCATCCATGTAAACTGATGGATCCCGAGGGAAGGCCACTTGACATGGCCTCTGCAACTCAAAATCAGAAATGGCTCTATCCTAGAACAGGAGGGGTCTCAGACTGATCAAGGGGGATCTCAGGTGATTTCCAAGGGAACAGCTAGGCTCATTGTCGATAGGGAAACGGCAGCTCTTTTTGATCCAATTCTTCATAGAAGGGGACAAAATATGGAAGAAAGACGTCAGCCTGAATTCCAATCAGAAGGTTAACAGTTTTTCTGATACCAATTAACAAACAGAAAATACTGCCCCAAGGCTATAATGCAACTTGCTTCTCAATACTCTGTTTAATTTCAATTACATCTTTTTCTCAAGAGTCATAAACCTGTCAGGCAACCCAGGAACTAAGAGTAATCATTTCTCTTTAGACACAACACCTATCTAAAGCAGAATTTAATTTGTTTATGATTTACTGGTACTTACTGACTTCATCCACATTTTTAAGAAATTTCTGCAAATCTTTCTCTTGATCATCAGCCATTGTGTACCAGAATCCCTAAGGGAGGCAGCATAAATGATGAAATTAATAATAATAAAACACTAAACAGAACCGTCAGGCTTATTAGCCTTCTAAAACTAAGAGCCAAGCAATTATTTTTAAGGCATTTGTGTTTATAAACGTCATGAATAAGGTGATCCATTTCAGTGCAACCACTGTTTAAGGCCCAGACACATTCATTATTTGTGGCGATACTTCCAGAAAGCTGCCAGCCCTCCTTCCACTGGGGAAAA
>CAUYRT010079428.1:0-31707 GCA_963574885.1 Lepilemur ruficaudatus | reverse complement strand
TCCTGCCTCAGCTTCCTGAGTAGCTGGGACTACAGGCATGCACCACCATGCCCGCCTAATTTTTTCTATATATTTTTAGTTGGCCAATTAATTTGTTTCTATTATTAGTAGAGACGGGGTCTCGCTCTTGCTCAGGCTGGTCTTGAACTCCTGACCTTGAGCAATCCTACTGCCTGGGCCCCCCAGAGTGCTAGGATTACAGGCATGAGCCACCGCGCCCAGCCTCTTTCTCATTTCTATTGCTAAAAGAAACAGAAAGTCTTATTTCTTTCATATTAAGATTTGAAAATTTCATTATCAATGGTATTAAGTGAATTTCCAAATTGGTTCATGTAAACAGGAAGTTCTGTTTTAAGAAGCATTACAATATTATTTGCTCCAGGCTGCATTTTGGAATTACGGGCATTTCACTGGCTATGCTATTATGCTATTACTGTAACTGGGTAATCAGACGTGTGGTTTTTTAGAGTAGCAATAACTGTGAACAGGTGTCTAGTTAATGAATGTGCATCCATGATACATACCCTGTTGTTACTTCCAAACCTCATTTTGTGAACTTGTGCTCACTCTTTTCATTTCTTCTTAAAAATCTTCTCCAGAGAAATTTGATTAACTTCTTCAAAAATAGGTTACTAGGAGTCCCATTGATAAGTCTGTAGTTACTAAAGTAGTTTGTTTGAGATTAGCAGACACCATCAAGGATGCTTCTGATGTTGCATCAGGAAATACTTGAGTTGAGTGCATTTAAAATCCATCAAATAGCACTAAGAAGAACTCCCATTTTATGCTGAGTATTCTCTTAGGTGCGTACCATTTATTATTTCTTTTCAGCTTCCCTGTAAGTGTTTGAAATGGGTGGTATTATCCCAGTTTTACAGATGATGACAATAAATCTTGGGGAATTTTCTTAACTGGCAGCAGCCCGAAGAGGTAGTAACGAAGTGTTTATTTGAGTCCTGGTCTTTCTGCCTTTTTTCTGCCTTTGAAGTTGGTGCTCTCTAAGCTGAGGTTATAAGGAAAATTTTGAATGGTGTGATCACTGTTCTCTGTTGCTTTCCTGATATAGTCCTAACTTCTTAGCATGGCATATCTTTATAGGCTTTTTGTTCTAGTCTCACCATGACTATTCGTATGCATTGCATACTATATCCATGCCTAATCACCTTCAATTCTCTCATGGCTATGCCTTCTACCTTATACTCCCCTCATCCCTGCTCCCTACATTAAAAACACACAAATGCAAATCGAAGAGATGAAATGAAACCAGATAAACTCAGTCTTGTTCATAGTAGTGCAAACTGCTCTTATATTTGAAAATACCCAAATGTCCATTAGTAGGCAAATGAATAAACAAATTAGTATGTCCATAGAATGAACCACCTCTCAGTAATCACAAGAAAAAAATTACTGATACATGCAATAGCAACAGTGTAGAGGAGTCTCAAAAATATTATGCTGAGTGAAAGATGCTTCTATTTATGTGAAACATTGGAACAAGCAGAGCTAATCTACAATGATAGAAATCAAGTTGCCTGTGTAGGGGTGTGGGTATTCAGTGCAAAGAGGCACAAGGGAACTCTGTTATGGGATGGAAATGTTCTATGTCTTGTTTTGGGTGCTGGTTACAGGATGCAAACAATTGTCAAAACTCTTTGAAGTGAACACTTAAGATTTACTTATTTTATGTTATACTTTGATTTAAAAGATAAAAAACAAAATTGGGTTGAGTTCCTTTTGCATGGTTCTGTTATAGTGCTTACCGCGCAGTTTTGCAAATTCTGGCTTCCTAGTCTGTCTCCTGCTGGGCTAAGGCGGGACGTGTGACTCATTCCTTTTTGTATTGCTGGTGCTCAGCAACTGGCCTGGGCTTAGTGGCTTCTCAAGAGATGCCTGTTGGCTGAATGGAATGCTACCTTGCAAAAAAGGCTGGCCCATTAACAAAAAATAGTGGGTTTGGAAATCCTGGGGATCCACTAGTGTCTTTAATACTGTTTAGGAGCATGGAAATCTAAGCTTCACAGGAGTTGCAATTCATGCCATTACTAACTTGGTTATAGAGATTTGTATACAAAAAAATGTATAGTGGGTATGTATATTTTTAGCGATTTGCTTTGAGTTTTTAAGACAGGTGTCCAGTGATGTTTGAAGTTTAAAATTCCATAATTTCTCTACCCTCTTCCCTCCCCTTTTCTTTAGGAATGGGCTTGGACTGGAGCAGATCTATGAGTCACCCTTCTTGCCTTAGGACTCTTAAAAGTACTTCATTATTGAAATGAAGTAGTCAGGTAGAGGTTGCTGAATGCACAGTTGATCTGTAGCTAATGGGCTACATGGTAGTGTCCTGTATTCTCTCAGGAAACTCAGTAGCCTGTCTCTTGGGAAAAATTCCTCAGCATTTTAAATAGCTGCCTGAGACTGGGATTTCAGTGTTAATTCCACATGTTCAACATGACACCGGTAGTAGCCAGGAGGGTATAAGACATTCTTAAAAAAGCATTACACAAATCGAGAAGTTCTCAAAACAAAAATATCATAAGGATGCCTGCTGTGCAAGCCCCTCCCCTTATTGTAAAAATTAATATATAAATTCCTTGAGAAAAAATTGGAAGAAATGAGGTGAAACAAAAATCACTCACTGATAATATCACCACCTAGATTTAATTACTTATATTATATTGGTATATTTCCTTATAATCTTTTTTCCTGAGCATTTTCAAGGATTTTTCTCTATTGATATTATAATAGGCATTTTCTATATTACCAGAACTCTTCATCAGTATTTATTTAATGAATGCATAATCTTTTTTTGTGGCTGTACCTTAACTGACTTGATAGTTTTTCTATTTTTGAATATTGAGATTATTTTCTACGTTTTTCTACTAGTAGCCAATTAATAATAGCTAATAAATGTTGAGCATTTGTCAGTAGGCAAGAATTATATTTAATGTTAAAAATGAATTTTTTAAATATAAGTCTTAGTCTGAATTTTGGATTTTCTTTAGACTCTATCTACTCCAGAGGCTGAAGCATCAGGGGGTTAAGAGCATGGATTCCGGGGCCAACTACCTGGGTTTGAATCCCAGATTTCCCACTTATTTAATTTTCTGACCATGAACAAATTACTTAACTTACTAATGTCTCAGTGAAATAGAAAAAAACTAATTCTCCCTTGTGAAAGATATAACATGCTTAGGAGAGGGCTTGGCACGTAGTAAGTGCTATGCAAATGTCGAACATTATACTTACAGAACACAACAACATTATGAACATTTTAAAAGCTTTTGGTCAGTATTGCCAAATTCCAGAAAGATTATAGTAGTGGCGTCTGCCACCAGCACTATCTCAGGGTGCCTATTTTTACCACAGGGAATTAGCTATTAGCAAAACTTCCTCATGTGCATCTGTTGTTATTGGCACATAGTCATTCAGCCATTTTTCTTTGCTCTCCTACCCCTGATTTTTGTTCATTTATCTACTCATTAATAAAAGTGTGGAAATAAAGAAAAAAAATCATTGATTATTCTTTTCTTTTCTTTTTAGGGGCTAGAAGTTGACTTATTACTTTCAATTAAATCGGTAGGAGGGGTCATGGAGTTTGAAAGTTTGAGACAACTATTCTAATAGTAGGTAATAAAGATTCATAGAGTAATTTTAAAAGTACCTAGAAAGAGAGCTGAGAAGAGTATTCCCTTCTTCAAAATTTGCCTTTGGTTTTTAAGAAAAGCAAGTGGACAACACAAGAGTTCTCTAGAAGGTTGAGGTGTGGAGATGATCAAGCTGAGGTGACATTCTCTATTCTAGTGAGCGAACTTAGAGGAAGCTCTTTTCTTCTCCAACTTCAGCCAGAGATATTTGATCTTCGTCTGTTTTATGTATTATGTTTTGGGTAAGCTTCACTGGGAGAATGAATCCCTGGCTCCAACGGGTTTGAAATCTTTTCCCCCCAAGAGGAATTAAGCCTCAGAGAGAAGTCTCCTGGCACCCCAGACGCTCCGTAGCATCTGTGCAAAGTTCCCTTTTGCTCATCAGCGCTCACGGTGTGGCTGTAGGGAGAGGGGTGCGCTGATGGTGGTGGTGGCTGATGGTGGCCAGAGCCTTTCTGGCATGGGGCTGGGTCATCTGGAGTGTGGCTACCGAAGCCCACTGGGGCATGCATGGTGATCCTGTAACTAAAGCAGTTGTCCACACCATCTGTAAACTACTTTTAAATAAGAAACTTTGGGTGGGAAGCCATCTCATTAAGACACAGGCCCAGAATGGAAATTTTTTCCAGTGGTTCAGAGCAGTTGCCTTTGGTATTCCCCACCCTTTTTACCCCTGCTGACTCATTCTGTGACTGGCCTGGTTGTATTATAGGAGTGAAGAGTCTTACGCATGTGAATCATACCTGTAATTTCCGATGCCTTGAGTAGCGTGGCCTCAAAGCCTGAGAAAATATTCTTAAACCCTCTGGTCAAAATAAAAGAGACCACAGTTATATGAACGGAGTTATGAATTTCATGAAAAATAAAATTTGTTAGATGAGTATTAGACCACATATTAAGGTATATTTGGTTTTATTCCTTAGGCCACTATGCCTATTAGAATAAATTCATTATACCAGTCAATACTTATTAAGAAAGACTCCGATTATACTTGGGGTAAATAGCAATAGAGCATTTCATTGTGCAGTAACCTACAGCCTAGTATCAGAGAGAGACAAACGCTCCAAAGTTCTTGTTTTTTTCCTTATATTGATTTACACTATTACCTTCAGAAGAATGGAGAATTTCTCTATACCTGTTTCTAATATACTATATAGAGGAATTTTAGGTAGTTTTTATTTAGTCAAGGGATTGATTTCTCAACAGCCAAGGACATTTTATTTTGGTTTTTCTTTTTCTGGAATTGGTATAGTAAAAAATTAAAGCACCTATTTATCTTATGCCCTTTCCTAGTTCCTTGATATTAAAGACTATATGGGTTTAATTCCCCCTTATCTCTTGTTCTTGTGTAAAGAGTATTGGAAAATCTGGGACAAATGCCAGCTAGGCTGCTTCCCAGCTTACAGAGACCTTGGGCTAGATTATGTTCTTTGACATTTCATTTTTAAAAATCAGTAAGATGAGATGATAATACATAAATGCAGTAATAGGATTGTTGTGAGATAATGTGTAATTCTGTAGATATAGTATAGTGAGTTCGATGTTTGCTGCAGGTGCTTGATAGATATTTGCTGATTCTATTCAAGTGAGTAGTAAGCCAGTAGTATTTCTTGAATACTACTGTGTTATTTATACCTTATCATTGTATATTGTATACCGTATCATTGTATACTATGTGATAGGTATATTGTAATACCCATGACTTTATTTTACCTAGGAGGAAACTTGAGATTCACAGAAGTTAAATCATTTTCCCAAACTGAAATTGCTAGCCAGTGTTGATGCTAAGATTTGAACCCAGGTATGTGTAGATTCCTTGCCTCCTCCTGGTGCCTAAGTCATGTTTTTTGTCCCGACCAGAGCTGCCTATCTAGGCCTACCAAATGGAGTCTAGTGGAACCATATGGAGAGGAATCCCCTTTGTATTATAAAGTCAAAAGGCATCTACCTATTTAGTGAACTTATTTAATGAAGGTATATAGTCATATGTTGTCTAGGTAGGCTATTGGGTGGGACAGGAAGTAACATAAAGGTAAGAGGAAATAGGATTCTCTCAGAAACCAAGAAGTCATAAAGTTTCAAAGAAACCTGAGAAACTATATGCATTCCCTATCATTTGTTGCTTATATTTTTATCTGAGCTACTAGAGGTCCTACTTCGGTAATTTTTGAGGGTGTACTGTATTAATTTGAATTTTAAAGTGAACTATTCTGTTTTCTTTACATATTCAGTAGTAGTTTTAAAAGTTTTGAAAACTAAAGTCTTTAAAGCCCCAAATTATTTAAGATATTCATAAATATAATGGATTTATCTTATATAGAACTGATATTTATTTAAATTTATTTTCATCAATTGATATAGTATGTGTGCTTTGGGATACATTCTTATCCAGATCTCTGAATCTGGAAAGAAAGGCCAACACTAGAAACTTAAAAACAAAAGGCTAATTTCTTAAAGTTATTATAATACAGATAAAGAGCTGCAGAAACTTTCTATCCTTAACAGCAATTCAGATCAGCAGAAGTTAGATCATGTATTATACTTAAATGTTTTAGCAGTGTAACTATAATTAGAAGTCTCTTTATCTTCGTATGTTTTTAGGATTCTCAGGTAGGAGAAAGTAGATTAAAAGCGGATTCTATGCATTAAGCTCCTCAAACAAAAAAAAAAGTGGATTCTAGGAGTTTTATATTCAATTCATGGCCATTCATGAGAATAGATTCCAGTAAAATTTCTTTTCAAAGCAGAAACTGATCCCTCTGTTCCCAGCCAGCAGTGCTGTTGGCAGTGTCCACTACAAATTAAAATGCATATACTTTCTGAACCAATAATTACACTTGTAGGAAATACTAAAGAAATACTTGCTTCTATATGATTAGCATACAAGGATGTTTAGTGTAGCAAAGTATTCGAAATAATTTAAATATAAGTCAATAGGAGACTAGATGAGTGAATTATAGTTCCCCCTTCCTATAGAATTTTAATAAAGGAAAATCTGCACATAAATAAAAAGGATTTCCAAGACATAGTTAAAAGAATGCAAAATAATAAATATATATATAAAAGATACACATCATGAGAAAGAGCAGTTCCCAGCAACTACACTGACAGGAAAGCATGGGATCTGATAATCGACTGGGGAGGGCAGGTGGTGGTAGCAGAGGAGGAGACACACAAAAAAGCATTTGTGGGAGAGATTTATGGCAGCTATTGTCTACATATAAGCTTACCTAGCACATTCTACCGTGCAACTCATGTCCTGTTTCTGGATTCCTGACCAATCCAGGCACAACCGTAACGCATTTTGTTCCGTGGCAATTAAACTTTGAACAAGAAGACCCTCCAAAGCAGGGTGATTTCTGACTATATTCTCAGTTACTGATTCTCCTTTCAGAGACTTTCTGCAGCCTCAACATTTTGTATCCCAGCCTGGGCAATCATCCCTTGCAAAAAATATTACTAGTTATTAATTACCACCTCTCTTCCCTTGCCCCTCTTATCTTCTCCCTTTTCCTTCCCCTCCTGCACCCGTCAGCCTAGGAGCAAGCCCAGTCAGTCCCACCTGGAGTGTTTAGCTCTGCCTTCAGACCTGAGCGGGTACTCTGGCCTGTGTTTTGGTGGTTTTTCTGTGTATTCTATAGAGTCTGATGGAGTATTCAATACATAAATGAATAAAAGAACTTGAAACACATTTTTTCTCACAGTTATTAGTAATGTTAATACACAAACAACATCCTCTTTGTAAAAGAATCAAATACTCAATCTCGAAATATGTAGAATGATATATGAAATATACCATACCAACTCTCTCTCCTTCCAGCTTCCACACTCTTCTGAAGGAACTGCTCTTTCTCATGATGTGTAACTTTTATATACATTATTCTGCATTCTTTTAACTTAACTATGTCTTGGAAATCCTTTTTATATATGTGCAGATTTTCCTTTATTAGAATTCTATAGGATGGAGGGACTATAATTCATTCCTCTAGTCTCCTATTGACTTTATTTAAGTTGTTTCAAATATTTTGCTACAGTAAACATCCTTGTATTCTAATCATGTAGAAGCAAGTATTTTTTTAGTATTTCCTGTAAGGGTAATTGTTGGTTCAGAAAGTATATGCATTTTAATTGTAATGGATACTGCCAAATTGCCCTCAAAAAAGTCTTGCCATTTTACACATCCACATTACAGTAGTTTGGGACTACCTATTAATATTTCTTTGCATTAGGTGTTACCATTCTTTTAAATTTATGCCAGTATGAAATAGTTTTCTTCATTTGCATTTCCTGATTAGAAGGGTGATTTTGTATTTCCCCTTTATTGGTCATTTGCATTTCTTCTGTGAAGTATGTGCTTACGTCATTTGTCATTTAGGGGGAGCTGTCCTTTTTTCTCACTGATTAGTAGGAGTTATTCATCTATTTTGGATATTCTTGGTGTGTACTATATATATAGCAGATACTGTCTTCCAGTGAGGTTTTTTTTTAAACGTTGTTTATAGTGTCTGCTATTATAGCAGTGGTTTGTCAAATTGGTTAGCTCTATTTGTTTAGTTTTTTTTCTTTTTTTGGTTTAAAATTTGTTTTGAAACACTTTTCCTACCCAACTATTTTGAAAACATAGTTTTTCAATAGTTTTGTTATTAAAATTTCTCATTTCTAATATTGTATAATTTTTTTATGTACTGCCAGATAGTATAAATCTGAAGTTTTTATTGTAGCTGTATGTTTGAGATGTACTGTTAATTCTGTGCTTTTCTAGAAATGTGCAAGAAGAAAGCCTCTCTCAATCAAAGTCTTAAAATATTTCTTTGCACCATGCAAAAGCATGAGAATCTGCTGTTGCCAAAAGTAATTATAGCTGAGACACACAATGTTTATTATTGTGAGATCAGCTTTAGGCTTGATGTTTATGGGACTTTGCACTAGTACCTAAGTTAAGAAATTCCTGGGAAATAACAACAGTAACTTTTATCCGTGGATTCCTAAAATATTTTACAAGCTTTTTTCTATGATGAATAATTTTATGTCATAACTTTGTTGTAATTTTCCTGATAAGAACCTTGTTTTTAACAACAGTGGGGTGGAAAGGTGTGTGTGTCGGGGTGTCAGTGACTGGGGAGTGGGTCATGGCTAAGGCTCAGAGATGTTAAGTAGCTTCCTCTAGGTCTGCAGTCCCACAGAGGTGAGTCACACAGACCAGTGGAGGAAAGTTGGATTGACTGGACCATAAACATCAATCGTAGGCCTGTACTAATAGAAACAAACCATAGCAATGTTTCTGTGGGAATATTTGGTAAGATTTTTCAACTAAAATGTGTGCAGAAACTCCTTTCCTCTTTTTCATCTACCTGGCAGCTACAACCTCCAGTTCTACTGGGGTAATGTTGGCTGAGACTTCTGTGGTTGAAGGTCCCAACAGGTGGGCAAGGGAGGTGTTACTAGGATGAGGCAGGGCTGCTAGGTGGTGATGGGGTGAGGGCTGCTAGCTCACAGGTGGTTTGAGACGGGACTCTGCAGGGGTGGGTGGTGCTGTGCGGCCTCTGGATCCACTGTCATCCAGCTCTCTGGTCAACGACTATACATTGTCCATCACTTTCAGAAACTGGTCTTTTTGCTGAGCCCACATATTTCTTCTGGTCAGTTTTCTTTCTTCTATAACGCCAAAAGTTGTACAGCTGTTCACTTGCAGTGTGTTCACTGTGTTGCACTACAGAGCTATTTCTAGGCAGTGGTGGGGAAACTTGACTAGATTCCTCAACCCTCCCATATTTTTTCCACACAACTCTAACACTTCATGTTTTCCTTCTTTTTTGGTTTTGTTTTTTGAGATAGAGCCTTTTGCAAAGTGTTTATCTTTTAAAATTCATATCTCATCCTTGATCCTTATTGATAAACACAGAAATCTCATCCCTGGGCTAAATTCTGATGTAACTTGTTAGTAAAGCGCTGTCATTCCCCTCCCTCCACTCTGCAGAATCGCTCGTCTACAGAAAGTGATTTCCATCTTCTATGTGTCCCCACCACTGCCGATTTGGCCAACCTTTACCTTCTACTTGTTTTTTTAAACTCATTTTTAAAAACTTAAAATTTTGTTTTCCAGGTATGGCATTATAATATTGAGTATGCTTTTACAAACTACATCCTTAGCTGTTAGTACTTTGTGATCTGGCAAGCTAACTTCTGAATACCTCAATTTCTTCATCTGTACGTGGGGATAATCTTACAGGGCTGTTATGAATATAACATACAGTATATGTGTGTTTTATGTGTGTGTAACTGAGAACAATTCCTGGCAAATATTAAGTGCTCTCTAAGTGTTTGCTATTATTATAATTCCGTTTTTAGTGAAATAGGCAGGCTTGGGCTTTTCTGTGGTAGAGGCAGGGGCTCTAGAACAAAAAGAATAATTGGAAAAGGAAGGAAAGGGCTATTTACTAAACAGATACTTTGAACTTCTCAGCAGTGGCTGATATAATTTATTCATTTATAGTGTATTTAGAATAGAGTTAGAAATCATGTAAAGAGGCTTCAAGGCATCTTGGCAACTGTTAATCTAGTAGTATTGCAGTGTCTTTTCTCCTTGGCCTGACTTTCTATTGCTGAAAATAAGTGTAATCATTTTTTTTTTGTTTGTTTTTTTAGAGTTACTGTGTACACTGTTTCTGTACAGGAATGCTGTCTGTCTGATGTTTCAGACAAACATAGGAATGCTGAAGATGGTTGGTTTGTTGCTTGTTTAGAACAAGGGTTCTCATTTGTTGACATTTTTTATTCATTTATTCATATTCAGGAGCAAAGTTCTCACATATTGGGAGCTCCTTGTTTGTCCTGCATTATTAGATTAGAGGTTCTATTGTTTGATGGCATAGAAAAGCAGTGGGTTTGGTATCTGACTTAAGATCCCACTTAGGCTGTGGAATTTTAACCTGGTTTCTTAATCATTCCAAACCTTGGTTTTTATAGTTTTTAAAATGAGGGTAATTATTGTGAGATCACCCAACTCAGAGAATTGTTGTGAGATCTAAATGAAAATTCATCTATGATGTATACGTAAAGAAATGCCTGAGAGTGGTATTCTCCTTGAAGGATATGTGTCTAACCTATAAAGATGAGCTTTCCAAATCATGTTCCTGGCATATGTATCAGGGATAAGTTAAACAAGTTAGGCTGGATATTGTTTTTATTTCAGGGGAATTCTGCCTGGGGTGCTAGAAGAGAGAGAATGTGATGAGTTAGTTCAGCTGTGAACTCTAACATCCTATTGGTTTGCTTCATTGCAAAAGAAAAAAAAAAGGCAATCAAAACTCTCTTTTTAAAGGGATTTCTTATGAACAGCTTTAAGATTAAAAGGAGAAATAGACGATTCAGTTTCTTTTTAATAAAAGTTGTAGGTATCCCCTAGGAAATAATAGAGGAGTCTGGCTTTGCTAATGTTTGTTTAAAAGGAGGTGTTGACTAGATTTCAGCTTGCAAGTAGGAGTGTCTAGTCAGTGTTTTCCTTTCTACACAGAAAGTTAACAGGATTCTGACACATCAGAGTTTGTACGGAAAGAGTTTAAGGAATTATAGCACAGTTCTCCCGCAGAATGATGGGGCAGCTCGTGAAAAATGATCAAGACTGGAACGCAAAGCTGGTGGGACTGATGTGCTGTATGGGTTAGTAGTATTACCTGCCATACCACTTTCATGTTTTCAGAATTGGAAAGGGAAAGTTACACTACCTGCTTTGGTTTGCATGGCCAGAGTTGAGCAGACTGTGGGGCACCTTTCAGAAATCCGGACTGAAATCAGGACAACTTCTGAGGTTTCCTGTTAGAACGTTCCCCCCGTTCTTGTACATAGGATATGTATTTATATAGTCTCAATATTTACTATGTGTGTGATACTAAGTGCGTTTAGCTTTGATCGGATTTGACTGAAAACCAGTCTGTGTAGCTTGTAGTAATCGGTGCTCTTTTTGCACATTTGTTTTCCCCCCCAAATTCTATCATTCTTTGCATTCAGTGTTATTAAATATTTTTTAGCCATGTGTTGATTTATAAGGTTAACATAAATGTATGTTTTCATTTAAAACTTCATCTGTAAATGAAATAATTTTCAAATAGAGGAATGTTACAAAACTTCATTCAGAGTAATACCTAGATGATCTATAAAACCAATGGCATTGGTTAAAATCACAGGAATGATTTTCCCTTTTTGTTGTCATAGCAACATTGCCCTAAATATAAATCTCTGTGTTAGACATCCCTGACTGGAATGAAATAAAGAACCATTATAAGATTTGTAATTGGAAAATTAGATGGTGTAATCTGGAATACTCCCTTTTGAAATAACTCCCTTTTGAAATAATGCATGTGGAAAGTGGTGTGATATACAGAGTCTCCCCAGCCTTAAATTATTCCCTGACTATAGGTTGATCTCTTGAAGAAAGTTGAGACCCTTAAAATTGACATGAATTCTCTTCTCATTATTATAGCATTATGGGAACAGCACTTGAGTGGGACTCATCTCGGTTTGTCATGGTTTAAAAGAAAATGTTGAGCGTGTTACTGTTAGAAAACAGTATCAGAATTTATGAATTATGTGTGTTACTTAGTTAGCTTCAGTCTTTGTGTCTTACTCATGCACTTTAGTTGTACATCATAATTCCCAGATACTACATCAGTTGTTACCCTCCAAATATTTGGCACCATCTCACATTGTTAGCAGTGCATTTGAACCTCTGCTACAACCACCAACAAAACTTCAGTGATCAAAGGAACCTTTTTATAGTTACATTATTTAAGTGAATTTCTCCTCTATACTTGGAGGTAAATTATTTTACTAGGTCTGCTTTCTTGATATACCTACCACTTGGGTAAGAAATTAGCCAATTCATCTTTAGAACCTATGTTCTACTTCTTCATGTTCCTTAAAATATAGAACCAGTTTTTATTAAGTTAAAAACTAAGAAATCTATTTTTTAACCCTCATGTACACAAGAAGAAAAGAGCTTATACAATACACATAATGTGATGTTAAATTTAATGGAACAGAGTAGATTTGTAAGAGCTCGTATTATTAAATGATGATTAGATAAATTAATAAAATTTTGGAGGACAGTTAACAGGAGTGCCTTAATCTTGTATTTTTTAACTTGGTATGGAAACTGTCTATTCTTGAATTGTAAAGATTTTAAATTATTAATACATTTTAATGTTTTATGTTTTCTTGAGGATTTAACTTCAGGATCCTAGCTTGTTAATAGGATGGGAATAATATGGACATTATCTAGGAAGTATTTTTTGTTGTTGTTTACTCTGTTTTCTTTTTGCTGGAGGCTTGGAAAAGCACTGCTGAAAATGTGATATGAGTGCTAGACTTTGGCACAGAGCTTCCATTGTTTGCAGTTGCTTGTCCAAAGTTCATCTCACATAGCAGAGCCAGATTCCCCAGCTCCCTTTCTGTGATGGGGATGTGTTCAGTGCTTCCATTTGAAAGATGACAGTATCTTGGGGATACTGGAAGCAACTCTGGAAGGAATCACAATATTTGGGTCCTGACCATGGCTCTTTCAATATTAAATTATTAAATCAAGATTTCTTTTTGGTGGAGAAATCTACACGTGGCTGGCTTCTTCTGTCTTGCCACCCTCCTTCCTCTCCTTCAAGCCCCACCTCACTTCCCTGGGCAGGGTTCTGTTGGTCATTCTCTCTTCTGTGCTTGCTTCTGTGGTGAGTGCCACATCTTTTCTCAGCTGGTGTGCCTGTCACACTGCCTTCCTGTCCCGTGCTCTCTCTGGGGAATGAGCTCCAGAGTCCAAGGCCAGTTCTCTTTCTCTCCAGCCTGGTGGTCCCAGCACCACCATGACACTGGGCTTTTCAAGGGACCTGAAAGATGCTGGAATGAATGAGTAAACCAGGGACATATGGAATCTAAATTTTATCAGTAAGGAGGACTAGTAGATTGTTTCTCTTTCTTTGTTCTTGCCTTATGTACAAATTAGTAATTTAGTTTCATTCTGACCTTTTTAGGAATAGAAAGGTAAAAAGACATTTAAGACACCATTATTGTTTTAAGAGTTAAAGTTGTATATACTACTCTAAATAAGTAATTCTGCATTGTTTTCCTGAATTGGATTGTCCTTTCTGAAACAAAATTAATTCTCATTGTGGGTATCTATTTGTTGAGTGCCAAAAAGCATTGCGAGATCTAGTATGGGGTAGACAAAGGTGAGTGAAGTGTAGATCGTGTCCCTAAGGACCCAACGGAGGAATTACTAAATATTTTGTAGATGATATTATTGGTTAATATTTATTAATATCATTATTCTTGATATAGTAGCTATGAGCATAGTACCTGGGGATTTTACATGTGGAACCAGGCAAATATAAGATCTGGCTGGGCATGGTGGCTCACACCCATAATCCCAGTGCTTTGAAAGGCCAAAGTGGGAGGAGGACTTGAGGCTAGGAGTTTGAAAAGCCTGGGCAACATAGGGAGACCCCATTGCTACCAAAAAAAAAAAAAAATTAGCCGGAGGTAGTGGCTGCACCTGTAGTCCCAGCTACCCTGGAGGCTGAATTGGGAGGATCTCTTGAAGGTGGGAGTTTGAGACTGCAGTGAGCTATGATCATACCACTACCTTCCATCCTGAATGACAGATCGAGACCTTGTCTCTTAAAAAAAGAAAATTCTGAGCATTTATATTTAGAATTTAGAAAGGCCCTACCTTCCCAGTCTGCTTTTTGCAACCCCTTCTCTGATGTTTTAATACCCAATGTTGAATCAAGAAGTAGACTAGAAGTCTGGGGCACTGAAAAGGGATTTGTTACAGACAGAAGCAAATGACAGGCTGTATTTAGGTAACTGTTTGTTTCTCTCTGATAATGATAGGAAATGGATGGGGTTTCCAGGAGCTACTTTGGAGAAGAAACGCTTATGAAATGCATACTAGGGTATATGATTCCCTGACCGCCTTCCTATTGGCATGAAAGTGTAGAACTCTAAGTAATATGCCATCATTGAGTCGCTTTGCAAAGAATTGAATCTGAACGAACCATTGGATTGCTTTACTGACATTTCTTTAGCTACTTCCTTATCGTTGAACATTTGTGTTTTCTCAAAACCTTTATTTTCCTTTTATAAGCACTCTGATTTACAGTCTCGTAGATACATTTTGTATACATCATGATTATAACTTTAGAATAGATTCTGGAAGTAGACTTGCTGGGAAAGGGTGTATATATGTTTAAGGCTTTTGATATATATTGGCAAACTGTCCTAGAGCAGGGCTGTCTAATAGAGCTTTGTTCTAGAGCAGTGCTGTCTGATAGCAATTTCTGTGATGATGGGACTGCTCTTTACCTGTGCTTTCCAATATGTTAGCCATTAGCTACATGTCACTAATGAGCACTTGAATTGTGACTAGTACAACAAAGGAACTGAGTTGTTAATTTTATTTTTCTTTAATTGATCTCAGTTTAAATTTAAATAGCCATATGTGACTAGCGGCTACAATATTGAATGGTGTAGGTCTAAGAGCTTTAAGTCAAATTACATTTCCATTAGCAGTATATAAAAGTGTCTGTTCCCTATGTCCTTCTCAACATAAGTTTTTTTTGCCATAAAATTTTGGCAATTTGATAGGTTAGAAAGCTTTATCTGTGTTATTATTTTACATTATTTGTTAGTGAAGTTGAGTACCTGTGGGCATTACGTTTTTAAAAATAGATTCCTGGTCTTTGCCCAATTATATATTAAGGTGTTTCTCTTTCTCTTTGTTTTTTTTTTCTGTATTAATATTAGTAAACTTTGTCTTTTTTTGCATGTTTTCCCAAGTTGATTTGTTTTTTATATGTTTGTTTATATTCAAATTATTATTGGGAACATAAATACTTTTAATAAGTAAGACAAGCATTTTCAAAAAAACCCCAGTTCTATTATAATAGCTTAAAGGGGTCCTTGGCTAAAGAATGAGGAGGAAAAGAGATGATGAAAAAGAGTAAGATACGTTTTATCACCAGAGAAAGGATGGAGAACATCTGAATTGTGGTGGGAGAGGAAGGAAGACCATCAGGGAAAGAGAAAGAGGTATCTTACCTCCAGATGTAGAAAGGAGGGAAGAAGGAAACAAGAAAGTAGGGAATTTCTGTGTAGAAGTGGGGAGGAAGAAAGTAGTTTAGTTTTGAATGTTAGCTTTAGGCACTGGATGATTATGATTCTCCTTTGAAATAACTTATATGAACCAGAGAATTCTAGTTGCACTTTCTCCTGAAACCAGAAGAAGCCTTCTGTCAACCCTTCTCTGCGCTGTGTCTATAGTAACCAAGGCAGGATCATTCTCCATAGTGAAGATCTAGCTGGGGCATTTCTTTGTTACCAGACAGTTCAACACAAGGAATCCTGGAGAGAAGCTGAATAATTAAGCATAATTCCGCTGAATAATTGAGCATAATAATTAATTCTGATGAGTTAATTAAGGCAGAGTCCACATCAAGCCAAAGAATCTCAATCTAGGTCCTGCCTTTTGTCAAGACTTTAAGGTATCTGCTAGATAATCGTGGACAAGTGTTTTAACCTAAGTCTTGATTTCTTCTTCTGTAAAATGGGAATGATACTACCTATCTTCCCTCTTATGGTTGTGAAGAGCAAATGGGATGTAATATGTGGTCAAGTACTTTGGGAAGTTCAGTGCAAGGGTTCACCTGAAACTAGTAAGGTTCAGGTTAGACAACTTTGTGGTGGTGGTAGTGGGTTATGGGACAGATGGGCAGAGGGCATTTGTTTAATGGAGGAATGTTGGCAAATACAGCACTTGAAAGAGACCAGTCTGGCAAACAGCCCTTTAACACTTTCTTACGGAGAGCCTAAAACTGCCAAAGTTTAACAAGAAAATTTGAATGCATCGTACAGAGTCTTATTTTTGTTTACATTTTGTTTACACAATTAAAATCTCCTATTTATAGATTTTACCAATCTTATTTTATGTCTTTCTTTTTCTTCCAGATGAACGGGACAAAGTTCAAAAGAAAACGTTTACAAAATGGATAAATCAGCATCTCATGAAGGTCAGTTTTTATTTCTTTCACATCTTGGAATTCTTTTGCACATTTCAATTTATTGTGCAGCGATTGTATAGCTCTGACGCACAGCTTTTGAATATCAACTTGAAAGTTTAAATTCTAGAGCATTCCACATGCATTTTGGACATCTATAATTATTTGGTGTGTGGACTGTGGGTAATGATGGAGGTGGGAAGATAAGTACCCAGTGATTACAGTGCATTCTGTGACATTAGTAAAACCTGTTGTTATTGGACTCTAAAAAATTTTAGCAGTTTAAGAAATCTGTAAATATTTACATGTTAGCACATGGAAAAGCTGCGTTTCTCAGTAAGATTTCTTTTCTCTTACGATTCAAACCAAGTTCTGGCATCAGATTTATGTGGATGGCAGAAGGTTAGATGAGAATAAAGATGGATTATAGAGATAGGATTCCAGACTAATTTTACTTCCTTTGCTTGCAGGAGTTGGAGTCCAGCCTCGGTAACATAGCTAGTGTTGTCTTTATAAGAAAACGCACACATAGACACAAAAACAAAAATGGTTTTACTTCTCATACTTAGTGTAATCCAGAGATTGGAAGCAGTTAGT
Organism: Lepilemur ruficaudatus; assembly: GCA_963574885.1. Classification (NCBI taxonomy): domain Eukaryota; kingdom Metazoa; phylum Chordata; class Mammalia; order Primates; family Lepilemuridae; genus Lepilemur; species Lepilemur ruficaudatus. The sequence goes on along the minus strand of CAUYRT010079428.1, from coordinate 14,426 downwards.
AGTTGTGGTTCTTAAATAAACGTTTATTTGTGTGCCATGGGTCACTTTGAGAATCACTTTGAGAATAAGGTCTTCAGAAAACTACAGATGTACACAAAACGCGCATACAATTTCATGGAGTCATTGGACTCCACTGAAGCCTTTCTATAAATCTCAGGTAAAGAACTCTTAGGGCTTCACATTTCACTATTGGTCACTCTTCTCCCCTTTGGTGAAGAACCCTAAAGTTGTAAATGGGTAATGTTTCCGTGTGGAAATAAGTTTCTCACATAGAAACATTATTTTATATGTGGTTGTATTCTTATGTTAGCCCACAGATCTTGTTTAAACTATCATATAGCTTGGGAGTGGTACCAATAATGTAATGGCATCTAGTCACCTTCTTTAAAAGCTGTTATTATTTCAGGGGCATATCAGAATCACTGGAGAGGGATATTAGTGCCCTCTCTCTCACCACGCACATAACCCCTTCCTCAAATTCTGATGATGTCTCTCAGGGAGGGCATGCCACCCACACTCCAGATGAGACTCACATCTGCAGGGAGCTTCTGTTCCTACTGGGAGCTGAATCCCCTTGTGTGCTGGCAAAGGAGAAAAGGTTGAGACCCTCTGATCTGTGATGTGTTTGTGAGCAAATATATTGTGCCTTCTGATGAAGGATGCTGTGTTTCACCTGCCCTCTCCCAAGCTTTTGTCTCATCCTGCATGTACCATGCACTTGGTGGGAGAAGAACTCTTCTCCACCGAGATGGGCTGGGGTAAAGTTTGGGGTGTGGAACTTTGGAGCTGAAAGCTCCGGTAAGACTTTCCCGTCTCTGAGGTGGCTTCAAGGGAAGCAGGCTCTTGGATGCAGAAGTGCCCCTGTGGTTGCTGCTGGCCTAGCAGTCTTTGTAGCTTTGGTGATCTGGAAGTGGGCATGTTGGGGGGCAGGCACCGAGGGTTACCCATTATCTTCTGTAGCTGCTGTGGTTCCAGGTTGGTCATCAAGTCACAGCTGCTGGCAGTGGGCACCAGAGAGAAGCAGATACAAACTGAGAATGATCCTCATGGGAAAACCATAGCACTGGCACTAGGCAGGTATTTATTGGAGGCCTACTATGTGCTGGGCATGTTGGACTGGGCCTTTCGTCTTATGAGTGGTTGATAAATTAGATGATTGCGTAAAAAGATGCTGCTTTTGCTAAGCGTGTCAAAATATAAGTTGAGCTGTTGAGGACAGAAGCTGTATTACTCATTCCTGGGGCGTATTGTAGTGCCTGGCAAGAATATTATCACCATGTGCAATACACATTGCATACATTAAATCGTTTACTCCTTCCAACGACCCTCCAAGGTGGCTTAATTTAGTGGCTACACATACATAGTCTTTAGAGTCAGACAGCAAGGGTTCAAATCCTGATTTTCCTGGAATATGTAATTTTTTTAAATGATAAAGGGACATATCTCAAGGAATTAAGGCTTATTTCTGCTGCATCACCCTAAGAACTGGGAAAAGTAAGTATTTTAGGCATAACAGCCAAAAGATAGATGCCAGTCTAACTGCTTAGAGTTGTAAGCAAATTAGTTCATTTGTTTCTTAAAGTGTATTATAGGTCAGAATTTAAAATGAGCTCTTATTAAATCAGGAGCTACTTTAGGGAGGGGGAAAGCTAGACAGTATAGCCTTGGCTAACTCTCCTGCCAGTTAGCTGCTTACACTCTTGTTCTGTTTTGTTTCAGTATCAGCTCAGAGTGAACTTTTCTTATAATTCTGAGAGTTGTGCACTGAAATTTCTGACACAAAACTCAAGTGTGTCAGAACATAGCTTTTTATTTTTCATTCTTTTATGTCTAGGAGTTACAGCATTAACCTCAAGTGGAGAAAAATGATTAAATATCCCAAAAATATTCTGGGGTACCAGGCTAAGGTTTGTGTATTATTAGTCAATCAGAGAAAATTTAGCCTTCGTGTGATCTTTTCCATGTTTTACCTAAGATCTGATGAAAGGAATGATGCACTAGGGTAGTCAGCCTCATTCTGTCTCAACAAAAGGAATGTTGAATAGTTTTGTTTTGGGTGGCCATTTGGTCATAATCCAATTAGTGGGAAATACGAAGTTAAATATATGAATTTTGGATTAAAAAATCTTGATATTAGATATTTCCTCTATATTGACTTTTTTTGTATTCTTCACTAGAAATGTTGAATATATTCAGGGAGAAGGAGGAGAACAGTAGGTCCTATGTCTTTCTTGTCCTACAATGTTTCTTTTTAATGAATGAAAAGTTATGTTGTTTAAAGAGCTTTTAATAAAAGCGATCATGTTATATAAATGTTTAAGGAAAAAGGTGACCATGAGAGATAATTCGATAAAATGAAAGAATAATTAAGGAATCAAGAGAGAAAAAAATAGTAGTAAAATCATTCAGATAAAATCCAAATATTTCTATGGATATTCTCTGTTTTGTCAGTTTTAACTGTAGTCACAAATAGTCCTTAAATCATGGGGAAGAGAGAGAGAAATGGGAGGTTAGAAGAGAAAAGAGAGAAGAAGGGGGAAAAGAGGAAGTTAAAGAGCGAAAGAGGGGAGGGAAAGGCTGCTTTGTGCACCAGAGTGTTCCTTCTCTGCCCTGCAGTTGTGCACTGGGTGGCCCAAAGGAGCCCAGGGTTTGGAGACCCCTTGGCCTTGGCTTTGTATGCTGGAGTTAGCTGTCTGGAGTACTGATTCAGGCTAGGGACGTGTTCCTCATCTTTCAAATAATTCTCTAAAATTTTGCCTTTTCTAAATTGTTGTTTTAATTATTTTACCTTGGTTTTTTTACCCTTGTTACGACTCTGAGAAGAACAGCTCTTGGTAGTTCTGATCCACTGGACAGTGAGGTGCTGGAGAGCTTAGTCCCGATACAGACCTTTCTTCTTCTGGATTTGTTTTTTCTTCATTTTATAAATACTATATTGTGCTGACTTAGAGCAAATCATCTTTGAAAGGAAAATGTCTCCTACAAGGTTATCAGTCTGTGACATGTGAGCCAAACACGGGAGGCAGCGGGAGAGGCGGACAGAAGCTCTGCCCTTGAGTTCAGGCAAATGGGGGTGTGTCCAAGGCTTTGCAATTTATGATTTGTGTCAACTTAACCTTCTTAGGGTCTCACCTGTAAAATGGTGGTGATGCCAGGTTAGCGTGAGGATTCTAAGCATAAAGCATAGTGCTTAGCATACTGTTAAGCACTCAATAAATGAGAGCTTATGGTCTAGAAGAGTGGGTTGAGGTGGATGGTGTCAGACAAAATTATAAAGTGTGAGTTGCCTTGGGTACCCTTCTCCCACCTCTGTCCACATCCGTTTTCTTACCTCAAGTACTTTCCCTTTTAGTTTATTTGTTTTAGAAAAAGCTGGGGTTTGAGGTTCAGAATCTCTTGAGGAGACAGATTGGTCTGTTGCCTCTTTGCCTTAGAGTCCTGCTGGGACACTGAAGGATCACTTACCGGAGGTGATCCTGTTAGCTGTACTTCCCTGCCCACTGTCTACCTGTCCATAGTCTTTTTTTTGAGACAGAGCCTCACATTGTTGCCCAGGATAGAGTGCCGTGGCGTCAGCCTAGCTCACAGCAACCTCAAACTCCTGGGCTCAAGCGATCCTTCTGCTTCAGCCTCCCGAGTAGCTGGGACTACAGGCATGCGCCACCATGCCCGGCTAATTTTTCTATATATTTTTAGTTGGCCAATTAATTTCTTTCTATTTTTAGTAGAGACGGGTCTTGCTCTTGCTCAGGCTGGTTTCGAACTCCTGACCCTGAGTGATCCACCCACCTCGGCCTCCCAGAGTGCTAGGATTACAGGTGTGAGCCACTACGCTCGGCCCACAGTCTTAAAAAGGGTTCATTCGGGGGCCTGAAGTCCCTTTCTACTCCCCTTTTCCTCTTCTCTCACATACTCTCCTCAGGGACAGGGAGCCAGTGAAGACACATCACACTTCTGAAAGATGGGCAGCTTTGGGTCCTCAGTGACAGTTTTACTTAGAGTCACAGTTGGAGGACATTTTCCCAATCATCCAGTTCAGTTCCTGCATTTAGCAGAAGGGGAAACCTGCCACAGCTGCTTGCAGTACAGTTGCACTAGAAGTTGTGAAATGAGAATATGAGTCAGAATGAGGTGCTGTGTCCAGTGATTGCCTTCTTTGAGCACTGTGACACGTTGCAGGTCCCCCAGCAAGTCCCCCTGGACTTTGAGAGTGTGTTTACTTTTCTTACAACTGTTTGCTGATTAAATCCCTTTGCCTTAGGAAGGTATGATGTATGCAGCTGTAAAATAACGTATACCCAGTGCCCGGGGATGATTCTGGCATGGTCAATTTTTAAAATATTTATATGAATGAGAAAAGTAAACATCGTGGTGGAACTTCTAAATGATTGCTTAGCTTACTACTACATCTATATGTATAACTATTTTTTCCTTAAAATATTTGGTAAGGACTTTCAAAATATAACTTTTTCTCTAGAAAAATATTGAATATAGCCTTATTTTATATTTTTCAGAGCTAAAGTTATATTTGTTAAAAGTAAAAAGGCTGGTTAATTAAAACTTATATTCGTTGGTGAGCAGACATCTCTGGCTTTTTTCCAAATGTGTTTAAAGTTTTAGCATTCTGGTATTTCAGTTGTATGACTAAGTCTGTCCTTAAAGTGATTGTTCTGGCATTTCCTTTTGATTCATCATTCTTCACAGTACTTTTAAAAATACAGTCCAGTTAACAGATTCATGTCTACTGCCCCTACAAGTTTTTTTATACACTGAGTCAACCGGATTATTTACCGTGCAAATCATGGTTTCTAGGTAAACTATTGGTGCCAAGAATAGTTATATATTACTCTTTAGCATAATTTAAACTGTAGTACTAGGTTATGAGCTGGTTATTATTGAAAATACCTGTGACTTCAGTTAGCTAAATTTTACCTGGAGAATTGTTCTAAAATATAAAATTGGTGACATTCTTTTATCATTAACAGCATTTATTTCTGCCTATTCTACCTATGACATGAAGTACTATCTCTTTATAAATTAGAGGGCCTTATATAACTACTCGTTGTTATTGATCACAGGCAATTTGCTGGATAGAAATTCATAGGATAATAATATAAGAAATGGCCCCTAAAGATTTAAGTATTTAGGATTTGGCTTTTGCCTTTCTCGAGCTGTGGGGGTAGGACAAGAAAGAGGGAAGTACTTTATTTTCTAAAACATTTGAACATTTATCAAAGATTAGAAGATTCCTTTTAATTGTTTACTTGGGCCCAGAATTAAAACTTATGCCATAAGTAAGAGTCTGTGTTCAAGAGGAATAATTTAAGGGGATGAATGATTTAAGAAGATCGGAGTCTGGAGAAGTCCATGTAATGTGCTTCCTTTGCATAAGATCCATCTAATTGGCAATTTATAGTGGAAATATATTCTTCAACACTGATCAGCTATAGCTATATTGTAAATTTATTCCTCAACATTGTGTAATGGGGCATTTGGTCTAAATGTTTTTTTTTTCTTTTTTCCAAATTTTAATTTATTGATACATCAATGCATTTGGAGAGGAAGAGGCCCTGGATACCAATGTTGGACCACACCCTGTTTGTTAGTCACCTCCAGCGTTACTGCATAGGAGACACCCATTTGACTGTCACATTTTTATGACTGTTCCATCATGTCTTTGGAAAGCTTAATTTACTCATGGTATAGATGTCCTTTGCCCACGTAGTAAAGTCAACGACTTCATGACTCCACTGAATCAATCACACTATTCTTTATTTTTTGATTTGGTGGCTAGAAGGAAATGTAAATACCCAAGCTGAGAACACAGTAATATCTTTTAGAGAGTAGCAGAAAATCTCTGTTTGCTCTGTGTTCTTGACCATTGCAAAGTTATTTAGTAATTTTACATCTGTGGGCACAGACGAGATAGGTGAATTTTTGATGCATCGACTTTATAAAGGGCTAATGAAGAATACTGCTTATTAGAGTACAGTGTTTTGGTTCTTAAATCTGCAAATAAGATATCTTTTCAAGACCTTAGATTTATATTAGTGGTTCCTAAACATTAGCTATATCAGACTCACTTAGAGGGCTTGTTAAGATTGCTGGGCCCCATCCCAAGAGCTTCTGATTCACTAGGTCTGGGGAAGGGCCTAAAAATTGGCATTTCTAACAAGTTCCAAGAATTTGTATTTCTAACAAAATGCTGATGCTGCTGAGCTGGGGCCATACTTTGAGAATCCCTTGTCATGGGTAAATGAATAAATAATGTAATAATGTAATAATGTAAATAACCATCAGTTCCATTTGGCATAACGGATAAGTATTATAATATGGTTTAGAAAATGATAGTAGCTATCTTTTATTGATCCCCTACTCAGTATGCTTACTGTTGATAATATTATTATCAATATTAAGAATTAAAACAGCTAATATTGGTTGAGAGCTAGCCATGTGCCCAGTATCAGTCATTTTTATGCCTTAATATGTTTAATTCTTACAACAATCCCTACGGACAGGTCCTGTTGTTATTCTTGTGTTACGGATGATGAAACTGATGAATAGAGAGATTCTGTAGTTTTCTGAGGTCATGCGGCTAGTAATTCCCAGGACAGGTATGCAAAATAAGACTACGAGAGGTCACCTAGTTTCCTGCAGGCTGGACGGAAGTCTAAGGAGAAAGTGAAAATTACACCCCAGTCTGCCTGACTCCAAATTCTTACTACACTAAATTCTTGAGCATAAATTTAGAATTGGGTAATTTTAAGTGAAGACAGGGGAGAAGCTGAACTTGACAACTGGATTGTCTGATTCCTTTATAAATAGGAATTGGCATTAAAGTTATTTCTGCTGTAGTATAAGAGACAAGAGTGTATACAGTCAAGGAAAGGTTGAATGGTTTCTGGAGAAATGTGTGGTTAGAGGCCCAAAGCATAGAATTTAGAAGCAAATCTTGCAAATCAGTTTTTTATAAAAGTGAAAAAATAGTTGATATTTTCAGACTTGTAAGTGATACGTGGAAGAGTGTGAAATGCTTTATTGTAGATAAATAATACATTGGGATTAAGAAATTCTGAATGTCTTTTGTCATGAAGAATAATGATTTCTTGGTGATAGATTCCTTAATAAATTTAAAAAAATTCCAGAATACCACTATGTTTACTTTCAACAGGGCTATGTATTGAACTGCTTGTATAACTAGGGCTGTATTTGAAATACAGTTTAGGAAGTTCTCTGTTTCATTGCAGCTTGCCATTTTGTTGGTGATGTAAAATATATATGTGTGAAACCATTAAATAGTGATGCCAGGCAGCGTATGATAAGTGCCAGAGTGAGTGGGCAAACATGGGTTTTAAGAGGTCAGAGCTTGGAGATTTGGGGCGGCTCCAATATTTAGGGTCTATTAGGGCAGGCACAGAGGAGGAGTAGGGCAGGGAGCACAGGGACCCCGGTGTGCTAGACTGCTAGATCTTGCTGGAAGGAAACAAAGGTAGGCAGGAAAAGGTGAAGCCAGATAAGAAACAGATGTGATCTGTGAGCCAAGGATGCTATTGGAAGTTTTTGAGGATAAGAGTGACATACTGACATTTTAGGAAGAACCCTGCTCTTCATGCACAGGCATTAAGGGACTAAATGTAGCTATATTGTGAATTCCATGATATGACTGACTGTGTCTTCACATAATGAGAGCTCAGTAAGTGCTTGTTGAGTGAGAGCAGCTACAGGGAGGTGACTGCTGGCTTAGCCTGAGAAACTCTCTTAGTTCTTCCCTCTGCTTTGTAGCAGATACTTGGATGAAGTCAGAGAAGCCATGCTTATCAAATCTACAATGGGAAGAATTCCCTGTATGTAAATACAGCACCATTTCGTGTCAGGGACTTGAGCATCCGTGGATTTTTGTATCCTTGGGGAGTCTTGGAACCAATTTCCAATGGATACTGAGGGACTATGGTATAGTTTCCTATGGCTGCTGTGACAAATGACACAAACTCAGTGATTTATAACCAAGAGAAATTTATTTTCTTACCATTCTGGAGGCAGAAGACTGAAATCATTTTCACTGGGCTGAGATCAAGGTGTCAGCAAGGCCATGTTCCCTCCAGGGGTTGCAGGGCAAATCTATTCTTTGCCTCTTCCAGCTTCCAGTGGCTGCTGGCACTCCTTCACTTATGGCCGCACCATTCCAGTCTCTGCCTCTGTGGTCACATTGCCTCCTCCTGTTCTGTGTGGGTCAGATTTCCCTTTTACAAGAACATGTGTTTGGATTTAGGACCCATTGGCATAATTCGGCATAATCTCCCCATCACAAGATCCTTAGTTTAATCATCTCTACAAAGACCCCTTTTCAAATAAGGTAACATTCAATTTCCAGGGATTAGGACTTAATATCTTTGGAGCCCCATTCAACCTATGACATGTATGAGCAATTACAACTGGCTGACATGTGACATGAAACCTTCACCAGCAGCTTCATGGGACAGGGCATTCCCTAGCCATCACTGAATTTCCACCATAATGGTGTGTAGATTTAGTCATAATGTATCAGAGGTGGAATAGAAATGATTAGTGCATTGGTAGGAGGGTGAACTAGGTATTGTCTAAGATACTGTACAAGAGCAAGATTAAATAATCAGATGACTCTTGGAGATGACATATGTGCAATACAGATTAGCAGGGATAGACCAGAGACTTATTTTTATGTTTTTAAACTGTATGTTTGGAAATGATTTTAAACTTTAAAAATCTGCAAAAATAAAAATAGTACAGGGAACGTTTTGGTCAGATTGAACTCTTGTTAGCCTTTTACCCTGTTTGCATTATCATTCTCCCTATATCCTGTGTTTGTGCATGCATGCACAGGCATGTGCATGTATACTTTTTCATCTTAACCATTTAAGGGTAAGTTATATACTGTATGGTCCTTTACCCCTAATATCTCAGTATTCATTTCCTAAGAACAGGGATATTCTCTTTTGGAACAACACAGTCAACAACTTCATAAATTTACAATGGTACAGTACTTAAATGTCCATACCAGTTTTCTTGGTTGAGCATGTACAGCAACCCCTGTCCCCAACCCCATCCTCAGGGCAGGATCCAGTTTTTGGATCAATTATTGCATTTAGTTGTCATGTCTCTTTGACCTGCTAAAATTGGGAACAGGTTTGCAGCCTTTTTACAGGCTTTATGACATTGACATTTTTGAAGACTACAGAACAGGGGGTTATTTATTAATATATAGAATGGAAGATTAATTAATAGCAAAATATATTTTGAGTTTGAGGTTATTTTATGACAAGAAGGCATACTCTTTCTTTTTTTCTATGGGAATAATTTAAGCAATTACAAGAGTTTAGTGTTTGTTGATAAAATTGTGAGCTATCTTTTCAAATTAAGAACATCAAAATTTTATTCTAATTTCATCAAATAACTTTAGTTCTATCTTGTGGTAGATTATAATTTTTCTTTCTCTTGACTTCCTTATTCATTGTGATCATTATTACTACTACCACTATCAATATCATTTATTGAGTACTTACTGTGTGCCAGACCCTGCACTCGATACATTGTATATATTAATCAATCAATTAATTAATTAATTTTTGAGACAGAGTCTCACTCTGTTGCCCGGGCTACAGTGAGTGCCGTGGCGTCAGCTTAGCTCACAGCAACCTCAAATTCCTGGGCTCAAGCAATCCTTCTGCCTCAGCCTCCCAAGTAGCTGGGACTACAGGCATGCGCCACCATGCCCGGCTAATTTTTTCTGTATATTTTTAGTTGGCCAATTAATTTCTTTCTATTTTTAGTGCAGACGGGGTCTCACTCTTGCTCAGGCTGGTTTCAAACTCCTGACCTTGAGCGATCCGCCTGCCTCGGCCTCCCAAAGTGCTAGGATTACAGGCGTGAGCCACCGCGCCCGGCCCCAAGATCACTTTTGTTGATGGTAGAAGTAATTTCCTCATGGCTGCTGGACTGTAGTCCCTATTTCTTTGATGGCTATTATCTCAGGGTGTTCTCAGCTCCTAGGGGCTAGTCCACATCCCTGCCATGTGGCCTCCTTCTTCTTCCAGCAATAGTGTGATGAAGGTTCACTTCCTTGTGCTTTGAATCTGCCTTCCCCTCCTCTGAAAAGCCAAAGAAAATTCTCTGTCTTTAAAGGACTTGACTGATTAGGTCAGGCCCTCTTAGATAGTCTCCCTTTTGCCAATAATGTAACATAATCATGGAAGTAATATCTCAGCATATTCACTGGTTCCACCCATGCTAGGAGATGAGGGGATTACATGAGAGTGAGGGTCATTCAAAGTCATCTTAGAATTCTGCCTGCTACATGAAGATGTACACCAAAAAAAAAAAAATCCTGTAAACTTTGATAGTGATATCTAGGTTTAAACTGTGTTTTCTGAGATAAAGCTCAGGCCACTGTAATAGGGCATCATAGTGCTAGGATGAGGCCAGCACAGAGGAAGTGACTCACCCAAAGTTCTGTAGTCAGAAATATGTATGGCCTCCTGACTCCAGTCTTCAGTCCAGCATCCATGTCATCTTGCCCCGTACTGTCCCTTCCACCTTGGGATTGATGGAAAACAGCTCCTCCAGTGTCAAACTAGATGGTAAACTAAAGGGACAGGGAGGTGATGAAGTCATAGGAAATGATGTGGTGATTTTCTTCCTTTTCCCTTCTCCCACCTATAACTCATCCCATAACTCAGAACTGGCCAAAATCTCATAGGGTATGGGGGTTTATTTCAGGTCTTGCTGCTATCTTTTCAGATGCTTTCTATGCAGTAACGCTGTTTGGTTTAGTCAATGTCATCTCCTCTCTGGGAAAGAGGAGGCAGGTGGGCCAGGACTGATATGTGTTGAAGACCTACTACATCCCATAGGAACTTTACAGGTTTTTACCTCTCAGGACAGCACTGTGAAGAAGGTATCGTGAGTCCTATTTCACAGATGACCAAGTTCTGGCTCACAGAGGCTAAAACCCTCTCCAGATAAGTTGCAGGATTGGAATATGGTTCCATCCCTTGCCCTCCTCACAATATAACCAGCAGTTTCCCATTTGGAAGATGATGGTTTTATACTTTCCCAGCATTGTGCCCTATGGGGACTCACTCAGCAACTCCTCATGCTGAGGGAGATGATGAGGCAGATGAAATCCTGTCCTTTGGGCCATAAGGCCTAGCTGGGGGCGGGGAGTGGGTCACATGGATTAACAGGTCTCTGAGGTTAACTGTGGGGAGAAATAATGGAACATGACCTGACGTGGAACAAGAGGGAAGAGGGCAATGATTTCCTTCCTTTTCTCCCAACTCCTCCAGGGGAGAGGAGGAGTCTTTTTCCCATTCCCTATCCCTTCGCCTCTGCCCTTTGTGACTATAGGAGATGTAGACAGAAGGAAGGTGTCAGGGATCCCTGAGAGGGGATAGAAAGTTGGGAAGTGCCCAACAACAAGGAAGGTGGATCAGGAAGCACAGGCACTGAAGCACGTGCTCTGATGCTGGCTCATCCACCAAGTGCTCCATCTCCACCTGCTCTGTGCCCCTTGCCATCACTACCACACAGCAAGGAGCCCACACATGACAGATGTATCTATTTTCCAAGTGAGGCTGACAGGGTGAAGTGACTTACCCATGAGATGAGAGCGTCCCAAAGTTACTGGTTTGGGATTAGTACCAGGAGCAGGGACACCTCATGTCTGTTGCTCCAGTGTCCTGTCGGGCTGACACAGTATGAGGGTTTCATCTCGCTCCTCAGGAACACAAAGGAACCATGCTTCTCTCACGTAAAACAGGGGGCTGGCGGTGGTGGCGATAAGAGGACAGGAAAACCCAGAAAACAGAAAGAAATGGCATGAGTGGTGACTTCATTCCCTTATCCCAAACTCCATTCATGGGGTCCATGACTTGGTTGACTAGAAATGGTGGAATCACCTTCTTCCCTCCCTCCAGCCCCATCAGGGCACTCATTCTATCATGTAGAAATGGCATTGACTCATGGGTAAATCAGAAATGTGCAAGTGTTTTCCTTCTCTCCACATGCTCTCTAGGAGAATGGAAAATAGTTACTGCACGCTGCAGAAACTTGACAGGCACCACCTTAACCAAGTGATGAAGGTTAACATCACCAGTCACATCATGTAGGCATCCTGTCCCCCAGATATGATATGACAAGAAGGGCACTTCAACTTAAGTGTATTCTTTCTCAAAATACATAATCCTGGTCTAATCACAACAAAAACAGCTGGCTAAGCCTGTACTCCTCATGGAGTATTCCTCATGGCTGTCAGGGTCATGAAAGTTGTCCGGCAGTTCCTCAAATGGATAAACACAAAGCTACCAGCAATTCCACTCCTAGGTAGGCACCCAAGAGGAATAAAAACCTATGTTTACATAAAAACTTGTACATGAATGTGGGGAGCATCATCGTTCATAATAGCCAAAACTTGGAAACAGCCTAAATGACCATGAACAGAAGAATGGATAAATCAAATGTAGTATACTCATACAATACAAGATTTTTCAGCCATTAGAAAAAATGAAATTCTGACACATGCTACAACATGGATGAACCTTGGATATATTATACCAGGTAAAGGAAGCCAAATGATAAAGACCAGATATCATATGACTGCATTTATATAACGTGTCAAAATATGTCAATGCATAGACACAGAAAACATATCTGTGATTGCCTGGGGCTAGGGATGGGTACAGGGATTAACTGTACTCAGGCATGACAGGACTTTTAGGAGTAATGGAAATGTCAAAAGCTGGATTATGGTGATGGCTGCAAAACTTTACACATTTACTAAAATTCATCAAATTTTACCCTTAAAGTGGGTGAATTTCATTGTCTATAAATTATATTGCAAGAAAGATGTTTAAAAATATGATATTGGTCTGGTCTTCTGTTGTACCACAGTAACAAACAAATTTCTTTTTTTATACAAAGGTCTTGATGTGCATGTTTTCTATACCCATGAATGTATATAAAACTATGGCTGTATCTCAGACCTGCTGCCTCTGTCCTGTGTAACTCCAAAGAATGATCATTCTCCCTTCTCCCTCCATCTCATGCTTCCTCAGGTTGTGCTTGTGTGCAAAATTCAATGACATCTGAATTTTGCACTTCCACATCCTCCAATTATGGCAATGGCTTAAGAGTGGGTCCATGATGGAGTTGAAGGCCTGCCCTCTGTGACAGGATGTTAGCATTATTACATTCTTCATTCCTCTGTGGCCTTCCTCATATACCTCCACTTGGGGAATCTAAATGGCACTAACTCTATGAGTGACACTATGCAATCTTTTTCAAACGGCTATACAAGATTTGCAACAAAAATTTTCCTGTAGAAATTCCTTTTCAGGACAGAGTGAAGGATGTTCATACAGATCTTGTTATGAGGACTGCCATCCTGATAATTCCCTCTGTTTACTTCTGGGCCTGAATTTAGGGAGACCAAACGGTATAAGGCCATGAAGAGGCAGAAGGAAGCAGAGGGAAATGTGGCTATTGACACACACACACACACTCACACACACTGAGACACCAACCATGTTGTGTTTTCACAATACTAGAATTCTCTTAAGACAGTTGCTGGGCTCAGGAAGGACGTATTCAGGTCACCAGTGCAAATAGCCACAGCAACTGTGCCCATTAGCAGTGCACAAACCCTGAAAAGACACTGTTCACGCAGTATAGATAACAGGGAATATCAGAGCACCCTGCATAACATGGGGTTATGAAAACTGATTATGTCATATTCACAGGGTGGAATTCTAGAAGGAAACAAAAACAAGTTATAGTGAAAACAGTGATGAGAGATGATTTCTTGCCTACCAGATTAATGATTCACATTGTTTCTAATCTGTGGAAAAACAGGTACTTTCATCCTGTGATGTTAGGAATATAAATTAGTAATAGTATCTTGAGTTTATTGTTAATATAAAATTTTTTAGTTCAAAAGGTATGGAAATGACACTTTCAGGAAAAGCTTACAAAGATATTTTAACACAGGCCAGGTGCGGTGGCTCACACCTGTAATCCTAGCACGGCCGTGCGCGGTGGCTCATACCTGTAATCCTAGCACTCTGGGAGGCCGAGGCGGGAGGATCGTTCAAGGTCAGGAGTTCGAAACCAGCCTGAGCAAGAGTGAGACCCCAGCTCTACTAAAAATAGAAAGAAATTAGCCGGACAACTAAAAATATATAGAAAAAATTAGCCGGGCATGGTGGCGCATACCTGTAGTCCCAGCTACTCAGGAGGCTGAGGCAGGAGGATCGCTTGAGCCCAGGAGTTTGAGGTTGCTGTGAGCTAGGCTGACGCCACGGCACTGTAGCCCAGGCAACAGAGTGAGACTCCATCTCAAAAAAAAAAAAAAAGATATTTTAATACATATGAGAATGGTGTTAAGTATACTATTG
>CAUYRT010079425.1:0-14367 GCA_963574885.1 Lepilemur ruficaudatus | reverse complement strand
GATTCTTTTCCCCAATGTATATTTTTGTCTGGTTTATCAAAGATTAGGTTACCATATGTAGATGGTTTCATCTCTGGCTTCTCAGTCCTGTTCCAAAGATCAATGCTTCTGTTCTTGCACTAATACCAAACTGATTTGATTTTTATTGCTTTATAGTACAACTTGAAGTCAGGAAGACTGATGCCTCCCAGTTTGTTCTTTTTGCTTAAGATTGCTTTTGCTATACGAGGTCTTTTCTGGTTCCATACAAAGTGAAGAATTATTTTTATGTTTTATGTTTTTCATGTTTTCTTCATTGACTTGATTTTTTATACCGGACATGTACTAATTTCTTTTAAAAAAATTAAAAAGTATTTGAAGAAGAAGAGTAAGGAGGCAGAGATAGAGGAGAAGACCATAAGTTAATTTATGAATTTGTGTAAACCCAGAAAAAAAATTACAAGATTTATTTTTCTTTTGAAGCTAGATAAGTTGATCATAAAGTCCATTTGCAAGACAAAGCAAGCAAGTAAGAGTAGCCAGGAAAACACTGAATGAGAAAGCTTGTCCTATCAGACATAAAAATATAATATAACAAAACAACATACAATTAAAAGTATAAATATCACATGGATATACAAAAAGACCAATGTAACAAAACACAAAATCCAGGAAGAGACCTTACTACACATGGACATTTCTGTAATACGACATGATAAAAAAAGACTCCATCTCAAATCAGTGAAAGAAAGAAGGACATTTAAACAAGAGATTTTCCAATAACTGAAAAAGTGATGTGGAAAAATTATTCACAGGGACCCATCTCTCACAACAAATAATACAATAACAAAATGACTCAAAGAATTCACTGTATTATAAAATGAGCAAATGGATGAACAAACAGAGGAACCGCATCATACAAGTAATAGAAGAAACATGGGTAGATCTCTTAATAACCAAGGAATAGAAATCTTTCCTATCTATAACTCACAAATCAGAAGTGATAAGAGGACAAAGGATAAACTTTACTATTAAAACAACAGCAAAACCTTCTACCTGAGGTTGGGGGAAGGAAAATAAACACATTTTACTGTAACATTCATACTTCATAAACTTTTTAATTTTTTAAACTCTTTTGTATAGTAATAACACTTAGGTTAAGACACAATCACATTATACATCTGTACAAAAATATTTTCCTTCTTTATATGCTTATCCTATAAGCTTTTTCTATTCTAATTTGTTTTTTACGTTTTAAACTTTTTTGTTAAAAATGAAAACACAAACATACACATCAGCCTAGGCCTACAGAGTGTCAGGATCACCAATATCACTGCGTTTCACCTCCACATCTTGTCCCATGGGAAGGTCTTCAGGGGCAATATCATGCATGGAGCTGTCATCACTTATAGTAACAGTGCCTTCTTCTGGAACACCTCCTGAAGGAGCTGCTTGAAGCTGATGAGGAGTACACTCTAAAATAACGAAAAAAAGTACAGTGTAGAAAATACATAAACCAGTAACATAGCAGTTTATTATCATTATCTAGTATTACATACTGTACATAATTGTATGTTCTGGATTTTTATATGACCAGTAGTACAGTAGGTTTGTTGACACCAGCAGCACCACAAGCATAAGTAATGAGCTGCACTATGCTGTTAGGACAGTTACAATTGTCACTAGATGATAGGAATTTTTCAGCTCCATTATAATTTTATGGGGCCATTGTCATATATGCAGGAAGTTGTTGACTGAAATGGCATTATGCGGTGCATGGGTTTATTTCCCTCTAAAAAGAACCAACACTCCTTGGCAAATGACTGATTCTGGGTTTGGGGCAGCAAATGTGCAAGGTAAGTCTGGAACATCTTGTTGTAACTGAAGGAAGAAACACTCACAGAGAATTCTGGGGCCACAAACACACAGGAGCACTCAGTTTGGCCAGGACCTCCAGTTGACCAAAGCTGGAGCAATCCGAGCATTAGAAAGAGCAGTGATTATGAAGAATTGAAACACATCAAGTACGTTGAAATGCATGCGATCCTAATGAAAGTAGACAAACACAATCTCTCCAGCTAACTCAGGAGGTTGTCAGGACATCATTGTATTCTGAAATTTGGCAAATAAAGGGAAAGAACCAAGAATTTTTCCTGCCTTTCCTACAAGACTGTACAACAGAGTTAAAAAATATATGAGAAGAACAATTAAGAAGAATTGCAGTTGATAAATGCAGAAGGGCGGGTGGAACATCATTTTCCAAACCCAAGTAAAAATGATAGACCTACACAGTCATCAGCAGCAGCTCACAATACCATTACATGAAAGGCGGATGAACTCTACAGAAGACAGATCAGCCTGTTAACACATGAACCCATTGATCAACCTTAACAACGTAAAGAGCATATTGTGCTTCCTAATGGTGTGCTGTCATCGAAACTACGCACAGCACAGCACTCCCAGTGAGGTATTCTTACAAAAAAACCAAAAACTTGAGTTTCTGCATCTGAACCTAACAAAACTTCTAAAATGTAACTAGCAGTTTTAAGGAAGTGAAAGGGATAAAAGGACATACGCAATAACAGCACAGGGACACAATTGGCAAAATCTAGCTGTGAAAAATTCCACAAGGAAAATAACCTAGTTTCATCAACAAATAAATTAAGGAAAAGAGAAGGAAAATACACAGCGCCACCAAGTCTTTTGCTTTATTGCCATGAACTCCCTATATAGGGTGACCAATCCTATTTCTAGACAGTCCTAGATGATCATCTCTGATTAGTCAGCATAATTCTCAGTGTCCCTGATCACTCTCAAAAGTGTCTTGAGTTGTATGATAATTACACTTAGTCACCCTAACCATCAGCCTGTATCACCTAACAAGTACATAGCCAAACTGTCACACATCCATCTGTACTTGATTTGTGTAATGTTCATGAGGAAATGTGGGTCCTAATTCGTGTTCCCTAGTTGACCAATGTCCTGGTCAGCTCAAAGTGCCATAGCAAAGTACCACACACTGGGGCTTACACAGCACACATGTGTTGTCTCCCAGTTTTGGAGGCTGGAAGTCTGAGATCAAGGTGTCAGCAGTTTGGTTGGTTTCTTCTGAGTGCTACAAGGGCAGGATCTGCTGCAGGCCTCCCTCCTGGGCTTGTAGGGACTCTTCTCCCTGTGTCTTCCCATCATCTTCCCCAGGATGCATCAGTGTCCAAATTTCCCCTTCTTATACAGACACCAGTCATATTGCATTAGGACCCTCCCTAATGACCTTACTGCAACTTGATCACCTCTATAAACACCTTATCTTCACACTCCGGAGTACTGGGCATTAGGGCTTCAACATATGAATGGGGAGGGGGAGACACAATTCAGTCCATAACCACCACCAGGACTCTAAATGCTAGAGAAGCAATTCAGAGTTTTGACCAAACAGTAGAGAAGACTTGAGACTTACAGGAAGCCAGGCATGCGGGTTCAAGATACTCAAAGAAGGAACATCACAGCCTTTGAGGAAGGTCCCTGTAGGAGAAGAACCCACCTTGAGTTAGTGGAGATAGAAGTTCCATCTCAGGCCATGGATTGATCATGGGTGGAGGTGGGAGAACTCCAGGATTCCAGCCCTGGGCTTCCTCTCAGTGTCCTCCTTAGCCCCAGAGGATTCCATTCCCAGTTCCTTGAGAGGTGGGACAACCAAATGTCCAGACTGAGGTGCCATTTATGAAGAAGCTTCTGGTGACAAGAAGGCTCTCTCCTGTCTCACTGAGAACAGCCTCAATAGCCATTGGGTGACAAGGTCACGGGCAGAGGGCACTGAGAGCCCCCAGTGTGGCGGCTGCAATGGAAGAACAGACAAGGCCAAAGCACCAGCTCTGGCTAAGCACTGAGTGGCAGGACAAGGAGGAGGAGAGGCTGGAAGTGAGAGTGTAAGGGCTTCCTAGAAAAGTAACCCTGCTGTGGGAAGAGGAAGGGGGTGAGAGATGTGAAGTCTAAGTACTGTTCTTTGTGGAGCTGGAGTTCAGTATTGTTTTTAAGGTTTTATTATAATTATTCCCCCCTTTTTTTTACAGGTTCTGTAAATGATTTAATTTTTTTGTCCTCCGTCATTCAAAAATCTCAGATCACATTTCGTTGGGTCAAGTGATACCTGTATTTTTCCATTACCCAATGGGATGCTATTTACTAATTGGGCATTTCATAGTTACTGAATATCATCATAAAACTGGGCTGATATCATTTTCAACACAGAAAATGACTTATTTCAAATGTATGTCATTTCATAAAGTTTTTTTTTTCTTGTACAGAAGGAACATTGATTGCTTATATATTTTTTTTTGTTTCCCTGGTGTGATTTGACTCAGGGAATTAAGGATTTTACAAGGAAACATAAAAAGTTATATTACAGAAGGAAATGATTCTTTTTTCTTAATGTGGAAAGTTTTACCTTTGGTATCTATTAATAAGTTTGTTTTATGTTGCTATAACTGAATGCCATAGACTGGGTAATTTATAGAGTAGAGGTTTATTTAGCTCACAGTGCCTGAGTCCAGGAAGTCTAGAGTGTGGCACCAGCATCTGGTGAGGGCCTTGGTACTGTGTCATGGCAAAGCAGGAGGCATCACACGGAGAGACAGAGCACGTGCACGTGTCTGCCCAGGTCTCTCTTCTTCTTCTTATAAAGCCATCAATCTCGTCATGGGGGCCCCACCTTGATGACCTTGTCTAATCCTAATTACCTCCCAAAGGCCCCATCTCCAATCAGCACATGAATTTGGGGATTAAGTTTTCAACATAGGAAATCTGGGGGGAGAAGTGAGTGGGTCAGTGACAGAGGACCAAGATAATAGTCTGGACTTATTTGGTGTATCTGGTCATTCTTCGGCCAAGAGCACACCAAGAAACAAGGGCAGACTCACACCCTGACATCTATGGTGCTGAAACCCAGGACTCTGACAGGAGGATCATTTGAGACCAGGAGTTGGAGGTTGCAGTGAGCTATGATCATGCCACCGCCCTCATACCCAGGCAACAAAGGGAGATCCTGTCTCCAAAAACAAAAAAAACCCTCCCCCCAACACATGCACACACACAAAGAATAAATACATTTAACACGTTTTTATACCATCATTTTAACTCGTGTCTAGAACGAGTGTCATAAAGATTTTCTGAATGAATAAAGGCCTAAGGGCCAGGTGCAAAAAAAATATTATCAAACAGAGTCCAATGGATGGAAAAACTGTATATATGTGTGTGTGTGTGTATATATATATATATATACACACACACACACATATATATATATAAAAGAAATTTGGGGGACCATTCAAACCATAATAGCATTTTCATAAACACTTTTCTTCTTTTAATCACTAGAAAGCAGGATTATAACATTCCAGTTTGATTGAAGTTCTTTCTATGGCTCTGAGCTGGAGGCATATTTAAACTCATTGGCAGGCATTAAATTGCTAATATTAGTTATTACTATTTCTATCATACATTAATGTTGACAACATAGACCAGTGCACTTGACAAGAAAGTAGAGATGCAATGAGTCTATCATGTTTTTATATATTGTGGAAAAATCTCAAATATTCTACCTCCAATCATGTTTTATCATATCCAATTGTTATAAGGATACTGTTTGCTTAAAGCCAGTGAATGAGCTCCTGGAATACTGATTTTTAATATTGCCTCGCCTTTTATGAACAGATATTCTGTGGCTGATTGAAGCTTTCCACATTTGAAATAATATTAACATTAACTCAATATTGCAATAAATAAATAATTAGAGTGGGAGTTAAAACTAATGCATATACCTAGCAAGTTGGTAATGGTCTCCCACATCACTTATTCTTTCAAAGCTTCATCTTTTCCTAAAATTATTTTCTGCTCTTGCATGGCCCTGAATATCCTGCGCATGTCTAAGAGTATTTCTCCCCTCACCTTAAGGGCAACAAAATCAACCACCTTCCCTTACTCGTCTGACAAGATGCCTACTACCTTATAGTGCCCTGCTTAAACGCTTAGACTGATGTCAGTCTCAATGGACTGAATGCTAAGCCCTGGAATCAGGTAGGGATTAAAACTTAAACACATAAAATGTTTTAAAATTGCTAAAGAAACAGGTGGATGCTGGAAACAAATTGCCTCTGGGAAGAGCCTAGTCAGAACCAGAAACTAGATCCCAAACTCAGCAGTGGGTTCTATTACCCAAAGCAGGAAGCAGGCAGAGGGACACTAGGAGAGACTTCAATTTTCCATTTTCTTATTTACAAACATGAGAAATTGAGAGTAATGCTGCCCCTGTTCTCTGTTTAATATCGACAAGACACATGCTTTTCTGCAAGCGGGATTATGGGTGAGGTGAATGCACAAGGCAAGGTCTCCAAAGACAAAGAGAGAAAGAAACATAAAAAATAATAGCAAGAAAGTGTTCACCAAAACTTTTAATGCAGTACTCTGTCTTCCTGGAGATATTTTAAACATTTCTTCCCTACCTAGCAATATTGACAAATGACGGTAAAGTTTCACTCCATCTACGGAATGGAGATTATATTAGCTGTCAGCTGCCTACCAAATAGGGACATGGAGAGGATTAATGAGGATATGGGTGCTACACTGATCATTGCCATAGAAATGCATAGCTAAGTACGGTGGTATAAAAGATGTGTCAAATGCAATACTTTTCAGCCCATGGCTGACAATAATGGGAAGACAGGACGTCTCTTTGCATTAAAGAATTCAATGAATTAACATGTCCAGGGCTTCTGTATTGCTCTCCCACCCTGTGGGGTGTGTGTGTGTGTGTGTGTGTGTGTGTGAATGTGATAACTTTTACCAGAACAGTCAGCCTGAATCTAAAAGGATCCTAGTAGAATTGAGCCAACCCAATAAGTCAGTGGATTTTAGAGACCTCAGGTAACCTTAGAGCTCAGCGAATAACTGCACTGTAAAGTATTCATCCCTGTCAGCATGGTATCTTCATAAGCAACATTGTTTTTACTCTGCCTCTATGTTTTCTGTTTTATAGGTGTGTAGGGTTTTTTTTCTTACCTATTCTATTGTTTTCTTTTCTTGAAAATAAACCAAAATACTCTCTTTTTGCATCAAATATCCACATAAGTCCATTCTACACATCTATACCAAATCTTATGCCTTTGATTTTAAATCTTACTGGTTTAAAAGAGAAGTTGTTAAAACAAAGGAGAAGAATTTGCAAGTGGGAAAATGGCCACTACCCTGTCTCAGAAGCTTGTGGCTCACAGCATTCTCCAAAACCTGTATTTTAGGGATGTGCATAATTGCGGTGGTCCAAGGTGCCCAGAAGAGAGAGAAAAAGACCCAGCAACAAGGGGTGGCTCATGCTGAGCCTTCCCCAAACAAAAAGCTAAGGCAAGTGAGCTCTGTCAGAACCTGCTGCTGGAATCGCAGGGAAGCTGGGAGGGACCCGCATTATTACATGCAATATGAAACAGCAGTAGCGGCGTTTCATTGTGCATGTGTATGGGGGTGCTGTGAGTGCAGATGCAGGCACATGGAGGTGTCACACTGAGAATGTAAAAGCTGAGACCTGGCTATCAGCTACAGCAGAGGCGTGTCCTATCATGAGCAAGAAGAGCAAAATTGGGGCTGGAGGGACCCTCTTTGGGACCATAGGTGAGCAAGGCTGAGGGAGCCTGTGGGAAGGAATGAGCTTGCAGAGTTCCTCCTGCATAGTCAAAGAAAGCAGCCACACTAACAGCCCATCTGGTGATGTGCAATTTAGAAAAAGGTGATGCTTCCTCTCGAAATTTTACTCCCATCAGCTAAAAATTTCCTATAGTAAGTGTCTTGGTCCACTTAAGGCGGCTATAACAAAAATGTCACAAACTGGGTAGCTTATAAACAACAGAAACTTATTTCTCACAATTCTAGAGGCTGAGAAGTTCAAGATCAAGATGCCATCAGGAAATAGGAATTAGGATTAAGTTAATCCTCTCCAAAGGCCCCGCCTCCTAATACCATTACCTTGAGGATTAAAATTTCAATATATGAATTTGGAGGGGACACAAATATTCAGACCATAGCAAGAAGTACACATGTCTCTAACAACTATGAAGTGCCTTCACTCCCAGGAGTTGTGTGATGCACAGCCTGTGAGACCCTAAGTGGCCACCTAGAAGTGGTAGTTGCTGCTGCTGCTGTTCTACAGACCTGGTTTCCATGGCAGGCCCTGATGGGACAGAGTCAATGTGTCAAGAACTAGACACCTGGCCCTGTGGCTCAGCAGTAGTGGGTCTAGAAGTGATTATCAAAGTGGCACCTGCAATGCTGTGCCTGGCCAGGGTCTCCATGGGCCCACGTCAGCCCTGAGCAGGACCTGTCAGCCCACCGATATGGACATGTGAAGGCAGCACTCAAGACTCAGGATTTAAAGACCATGATCATAGAGAATGCATGGATGCTCTTGAATGCCTGTATTAGAATAAAAGGAGTTCGGAAAGTAATAAGCTAAGCATTTGTTTCAAGGATTTAGTAAAAGAATGGCCAACTAAACCCAAGGTAAGGTGAGAGAGGAATTAATAAAGAAGAATCTGTTGCAATCAAGAAAAGTGAGTGTGTTGGGTCAACCAAGTATCCAATAGAAAGACTTGCTCCTCTCTGTCTGTCTCTCTGAAGCACATACACGTGATCTCAGAAACACACACACACTCTCGTATTCTGAAAACCTCTGTTCCTTGCTTATGGGTGAAAATTTGCAATCTCTGGTCTACTTTCCAAGGTTTAAATGTAGAAATAGAAATGTCCATAAATAGTAATATCAATGAATTTTACAGACCAACTGCTTAAACCTATATCTATTTGTTCTAGCAGACGAAGCCTCATCATGGCTTTTAAGCCAATGCACACGGGAAGAGGAGAACACAGCACGTGCCAGACCCAGGAAGGCCAGCACAAGCACACACCATGACAACGCTTTAAGACTGTAATGAAGGCTGAGGCATTTTGCCATCTGGGCCGCGTGGGTGGTGTGCTTTAAGTCTGGTGCTCATGTTTCTGGAAACAGAAATAAAACCATCAGGTTGGCGGAGCTTTCCTCATGCTTTGTGTTTGAAAGGAAAAGAATAGATTACAGGAGACAATAACAAGTACAAGACAATTTCTATGGGTTACTGCAATTCATCCTCCTATAATAACACATTGATTTTAATGTCTCCCTTCCATAAAGAACTTCTCATATGTTGCTGAGGGTAAATGATACCCAAATATTTTTCAGTCAACCCAGACAAAAAAAAATAAAGTCCACTAAGTGGGAGAAAATCATTCAGACTGAATTGGCCTCATTTAGAAATGACTTGAGAGTCAAGAGAAGAAACATATACTAAAAAAAAAAGATTATGGGGAAATTACATTCATTTAATCAGGGTCCACAGGGGCTGAGTCAGAACACAGCTCCCTGATTTGCATAACTGTTTTTTCCTCTCTGAGCCATAAGAAAGGGCTGTTCCAATATCCAAGGAAGGCCTCTGAATTCAAACAAACCATCCTTGTGACCTATGGCCAATCCCTCACACTCCCACAGATGTCTCCCTTTATGTGTATGGAAAGAAGAATCGTATCACTCAAGCTCAGATGTTCACTTGGGTGATTAACATTTAAAAAGCTCTTTTTATAAGAGCAATGCCACGCAAAAGAAAAGTGGTTTATACACATAAGACAGCAGTTTATGAAAAAGTCTCTGCTCTCAGAGACTCTCTAACAGGAAGGCTATCTGGATCCCAGGCCTGGTCTGCCACTGCTTAGCAACATGACCGTGAATAGCCCACACAGACACTCTGAGTCTCAATTTCCTCATGTATAAAGCAAAACACTTGTATCTAAGGAATTCACGTTGGCTAATTTATTATATCTCCATGACCAGTGCACATATATATATATATATATACATTTGATAAATAGATAGTGATATGAATATTCCTTCCATATAGGTAGATAGATATTATCAATACTTAGAAGACACATGATAGATACATAGGAGATACACATGGATAAATACAGAGAAGACAGATATAGATAGATGATTCATAGATAGATACACAAATAGGTATGGTAGACAGACATAGTCAGGTTTTCCCCAAAATAAAGAAACGTGAAATAAACAAATGCTTAACCTAATGATTCTCCATTTTATTGAAAAGTATTAAATATAGCAAGAGATACAATAAAAACTATACTATGCAAAACCTGTTGCAGCTAATGTATAACCGCCTAAGTTGAAGTCATTTTAAACAATTAAGGAAGCTTTAATGTGTGTTAAAAAATAGAAACTTTGAAAGACAGGATTGAATAAATGATGCACTAAAAGTCATATTTGATCTACAAATTAATTATTTATAAATGAAAAATTTTAAGAGGTGGTTGATTAATATTTAAATTTAGAATATTTATTCGCTCATTTATCTAGCAGATATTTATGCAGCTCCTACTATGTGCCAGAGGCTGGGCTGAGAGTATTACAAGGATTTAAACAGAATAAGTCCATGCACTGATGGAGTCTGAAATCTTGGAGGAGAAAGACAATAAAAAATAAACATACAAACCTGTATCAAATGGAGATCCCAGCTCTGAAGCTAAAGACAGTGAGGTAAGGGCATAACTAGAGGTGGAGGGTGTACCTAGACAGCGTGGCTGTGTGGATGCGGTTGTGTCATTCCCTTAGTGCCCTGCACTCTCCAACACATCCAAACGCCGGTACTGGGAACACCTGCAGCTCTCTGTCTGAACGTCTTTCTTTCCTGTAGGAGCAGGTAAGACCTTCTTGCAGGGGGAGCCAAAGTCCTACAGAGTTCATGCCCCTGGAAGTGGCCTTCACCTAAGCATGGCAGAGAGGTGGTAAGTAAATGCTCCACCTTGTGTACCTGTAGAGTAAGGTAACTCTGAGGTGTGTTCTGAGCTCTAGCTGCCCACTCACTTCATAACACACCCTTTCTTGCCTTCCTTCTCTTCCCATCGCCCCTGTAGAACCTTCGTGGGCCCACCTTCCAAATAAAACTACTTGCCCTCTAATCTTTGTCTGAGAATCAGCTTCTGCAGAATCCAGAACGGAAGGCCTCTCTGATGAGAGACTTGAGTCAAGGGAGCAAGGGACACAGACACCTGGGGTGTTCTCCGGCAGGCACTCTGAGGGGGCTGCACATGCAAGGAAGGATGCCTGGAGCTGCAACAGACTCCATGGAAAATACCAGTGGACACTGGCTTTAGAGAGGAGGATACAAAACAAAAGAGAGACTGAGATAAGGATTATTTAGAAGTTGGAAGGACAATAGAGGGAGAGACTAATTCACTTGTGAGGATCCAAGAAAGTTGCCCACATTGTATGATGTTTAAAATGGACATTGAAGAACACTGAGAGGATGGAAAGCTATTTCAGGTAGAAGGATAAGAACAACAGCATGGAGAACGGAGCCTCCACAGTTTGTCAGTAAACTGGAACAGAGAAAACACTTGTTACGGAGCCTGCCCCAGCCTGGCCATAACTACTTTCATTTTAGTTTACTGAGACTGTTAAACAGCCTGCATGAGGGCCGCACTCGTGAGTGAGCATACACAGCAGAAATCGTAAGTGGAAGAAAATAGAACACTTGTTTTAAAGATGCACTTGCTCTAGGTAAACAGATAAGCCATGCATGCATGGAACACGCAGAAAAGATACAAGGTCAGGCACAACAAGGACCTGCCTACCTGGCATGGTCCTGTAGGGTCCAAATGAAGGAGTCACATGGTGCGTTGATACAGAAAATGAGCTGGTCGTTGCTTCTCAACATGTACCCATTTACTGATACCTTTGTGTTCTGGCAGAGATCAGGAAGCTTGGGTAGGAAGCCTTGTTTTGCCACCTCCTGGGCATGACCTCAGTGATTGGTTCATCTCTCTGTGTGTCATTTTCTCATCTGTAAGTAGAGAGAATCACTCCAATGCAAGCACAGCATCTGTACCACAATAGCCACTCAATGCATGTTAGCTACTATTCACTCAGCTTCCTCCCCTTTTTCTACTTGTTTTCGCTTCATCACTACTACCAGAATGCCTCTTCTTTTCAGCAGACACATCTTAACTTTTAAGCAAAGCCCATTTTTGGCCCGCTGTTCAGAACAGACCCACTTACTCATCTACCAGAAGGCTCTTCAACAAGTATCAAAAAGCATCCCTCTTTGGGATCGTAACCGACTTTGTAGAGACACTGTAATGACTGTTTGCTCTTCTTTCTACAATCTACTTTCTGCTAACCTCCTATAGCAGGTGCACACATCCTCACTGGACATTCTAAAGCACATATCAACTCAGCAAAAAGTGTGAAAGGAATCAACGGTGATTTTTTATCTGTAAAATGTGGGTAATAATAGTGCATGCCTCAGAGGACTGCTGCGAGAATTAACTGAGTTAACATAGGTAATATTTCAAATATGCCTGTCCCATAGAAAGTGTTAGCTGTCATTGTTAACTTTATAATTCACTCACTTTAAGCTTCAAACAATAATTTTATCCCATAACCAGCTGCTAATATTCACTTCCAATATCAAGATTATTAAATGGTTCTATTTACTTAAAAGTTGACACCATAATTATAGGGGGAATGGAACAGCGATGAAAAAACCCAAGTAGACAGGTTCTAGATTGACAGAACAATTATCTTGTCCCCAAATGAACATTTTCTACTAGTTATAAACCATCCTATCAATGTCCAATTTTTTCTATTCAATAGCTTTCATATTTCCTCAAATTTTTTGTGTTTCATGCGTTGTTGCATGGTAAGTCTTTGTCAGTTAAAACAGACAACTAAATAACACCCACATTTTCATTGTCATTAGTTAGAAATTCAATTGAAAACATTTTTTCTGAAAGATTGCTCACTTTTAATATTTTCAACACTTTAACATTTATGTTTCCTGTAATTAGCAATATTTTAAAATCCACTGATGATTCAAAATTTTTAAATGAACATAAGGTTGATACAAAAGCCAAAGCCCACAATTAGAGAAATAGGTCTGAAGTTTTTATACTCTTTGGAGAACCTCTTGATATTTCTGTCTAATACACAGGGAGGGAAGTGTTAATAACCATCCAATTAGAAAGCATATTACACGAACCAAAGACAAAATAGTGATGCGTAGTGAATTCTGATTTATCTATAGGAATTTCTAACCCGGAGCAACTTTCCACCAGTATCTAGAGCATTTCCCCCAATTTCTCCTGGATCTAAGCT
This sequence comes from Lepilemur ruficaudatus, assembly GCA_963574885.1. Lineage (NCBI taxonomy): Eukaryota > Metazoa > Chordata > Mammalia > Primates > Lepilemuridae > Lepilemur > Lepilemur ruficaudatus. The sequence continues at coordinate 1,145 of CAUYRT010079425.1, read as the reverse complement.
GAGTTAATCTCAGTGACTATATTCTCAAGTTACTACTCAAACTAACAACTACATTCAGCTAGGCTGACCAGCTATAAAAATAAAATAAATAAAATATAAACAACATCCTGCTCTATTAGAAAACTCTAGAGAAATTATTTTGAGATTACGTATTCTACTAGATTTTTCATTTCATTGCTTTCTCCTTGGTGTTCAAAAAGGAGTAAAACATCTGTAGTGTATGCAGGTACCTAAAATGGGTTACTTTTGTTTACAGAAAAGGGATATTATAGAACAAACTTTTTTTTCAGGGGTGTGTGTCTGTTTGTGTGTGCACGTGCCTATAAAAATTATAAATGGAATCCACATCCATTTTTAAATTTAAAATGATAGAAAAATATAAAGTAGAAAAAAGAAGTCCTGTTGTAATAGAAATGACGTGAACGGCCTGTGTGTTCTTTGTCTATCCTTCATTTAGTACCAGAACCCCACTGCAGTTCAGTAGGTCACCCTGAAGATGTGCTTATGACAATCTTCCCTGGGATCTCTTCTACCTGGATGAGAGCATCTCACTAGAAGTGACATATACCAATCCCAGAGCACACTTTTGTAAGGAAACTACGTAGCCCATCTTCCCATAGGTACATCAGGACCAGCTTTAAACAAGTGCACAAGGACCACACTCTCAGGAATGATAGAGAAACGAGGGTTCCTGAGTGAGTTTTAAGAACACAGTCTCCTACCACCTCTAAACCACTGACCTGCCTCCAGACTCTTTTCTTTGTTTGTTTGTTTAATTTCAGATTATTATGGGGGTACAAATGTTTAGGTTACACATATTGCTTTTGCCCTGCCTGAGTCAGAACTGCAAGTGTGCCCATCCCCCAGACAGTGAGCACCACACCCATTAGGTGTGAATATACCCATCCCCTCCTCACTCCTCCCACCTACCTGGCACCAGATGAATGTTACTACTGTATGTGAACATCAGTGTTGATCAATTAGTATCAATTTGATGGTGAGTACATGTGTGCTTTGTGCTCTATAAACATTTGAGTGCAGATGTCTTTTTTATAGAATGTCTTTTTTCTCCCTCTTTGGGTAGCCCAGTAATGGGATTGCTTGAGCAAATGGTAGTTCTACTTTTAGCTCTTTGAGGTATCTCC
>CAUYRT010079422.1:0-55896 GCA_963574885.1 Lepilemur ruficaudatus | reverse complement strand
TCTCAAAAAAAAAAAAAAAACATGTCTCACTTCACAGCATATCCAAAAATCAACTACAGGTGGATTTGAGATATAAATGTGAAAGGTAAAACACTCAGAAGCTAGAGGAATATTTCATGAACTTAGAGCAGGAAAATATTTGTAATGTAAAGCAAAAGATTTTGAACAATAAAGGACAAATTTGATACATTCAAAAAAAAAATAAAAAAATAAAAGCTAACTGGTTTACGCTCTTCCTCTGTGTTCTCAGAAAAAAACAGACTTTTATCAAGCACTTATCATATTGTACCAAAAATACGCGTTTCTGTGTGTTCTCCCCAACTAGTCCACAAGCTCCTCAAGGGCAAGTATCTTGTCCTATTTGTCATCATACTTAGAGCGCTCAGCAAAATACCCGACACACAAAACTTACAGAAATAATGTTAGAGTGACACGAGCAATTCTGAACTGCACGTCAACTTTCGCTCTTATTTAAAATAGAATGGGACAGAGGCAAGTCTAAAGTAAATGAAATAACGTTGTAAGAAGGATAAGATGAAATATTATATTTATTATGTCTCCTACAAACTGACAAATGCTCTAGCCTGCAATGCCACACACAAAGGAAATGGTTATCACTTAAGATAGTGCTCAATTCCAATTAACAGTACAGTAATAGTTGAAGCTACAAACAGTAGCTTAAAAAGTAAGGGGTATATTTTTCTCATGTAATACGAAGTCTGGATGTTGGAAACCCAGGGCTAATATAGCTGCCAAGTATATCAACAAATAACTAGGTGCTCTTCTGTCTTCCCTTTCCACCCTCAGCAGTTGCCTTTTGTCTTCATGGTCTTAGGATGGCTGCTGCATCTCCAGTTATTATGCCCATGCCCAAGGAAGGAAGAAGATTCTGGAAGGTAAAGAGATTTCCACTTCCATCTCTCTGGCTAGAATTTGTATCATGCACAACCCTGACTGCAAGGAGAGTAGGACATTATTTTTGTTTCCTCACTTCTAGAGTAAAGAAAGAGAAGAAAGGAATTTGGAATGGGTGTTTACTGAGCCAATTTATTGTACCTGCTACGGAGAGTTGAGGTAACAGCGCAAAATCACTCACAAAACAGTGTGGTTGATTTTAGACGCAAGTATCCCAATATGTCTTTCCAATCTCCTTTAAACATCTAATTGGGGTGTTGGAGGGGGGGATTTACTCATCTGCTATTCTCATACTCAAGAACAAAGTTTTCAGACAGTATAGAAAGGAAATAGGAACCCACAGGAGTGGGCATCATTCCCAAGTTTCTCTGGGCTGGCTGTGGCCCAAGTTTTTGAATGTGTGATACGCTGCCATTTTCCATTTTCAGGAAGGCTCCCTTTTAAAAGTATATATTAAGATGCACATGCACAGATACACATTATTGCTAGACTTGAAAAGTTATCTGTTTTCAAGTTCCAAATTAGATCAAAAGATAACATGCACACAGTATTCTCGCAATAACTTCTCAGACTCTGAATCTCATTTCTGTTCTATTGTAACTAATATGATCATACCTGTAGCACACAAGAAAAGAACAAATCAAAGAGGTCATGAGAAAAATTTTACTAGCTCTTGTTAGATCTTTCACAGAATACCTCATACGGAGATTAGGGAATGACTACATAACACACCAGAGCTGAGGTACAACTTAAATTCTGGTGCCTTGACACTACTTCCCAGAGGAGAATAACACTACTACTCACTGTCCATTCAAGGACTGTGGCAACTCCACGCATGTCTAGCGCAGAGTGAACAGAGGAAGGAATGAGTCTGATCTGGGAGGTGAGCAGGCTGGCTGAAGGTGTGGCTCTCCTCTTTCTCAGCTGATCTGTAATTACCGCTAACCACTATATGTCTCTCTCCCTCTTAAACCCACCCACACGCAAGTGTCACTCGAAGTGGCCAGCCAATTCAAATAAAGGTCTAGGGCAGGATGTACAAACACCAGTGCCAATGAGAGCATTCCTATTGTTGAACAGCTGGATTCAAAACAGTCTTATTTGTACTTTTTGTAATAACACATAATCAGCTAGATGAAGGCCAGATACAATTCCAGGCACAGAAGCTCTGAAATAGTCATTTATTCAGTGGCATCAGGTGTTCAAAAAGAGTTCCGGCCTTTGTTAACCATCCTGTCTTTTTATAGAATTACACAGAATAAAGAGACTAACTTTGCAATGTAACTGTATTTTTTTAACCATGATTTTAAGAGCTATTGAATTGTTTTTTAAAAAATCACTAATAGTCCAAATTTAGTTTATATAGTGGTTTCAGTATTTTTTCTGAAAAACCTTCTATCAGAAAGCCTAATGGCTGGTTTGGATTTTGCCTTTCCTCCATTTCTGTATATTCTTTTTTCCTTCCTTTTCTTCTTCTTCTTCTTTTCTTTTTTTTGTTTGCACACAGGAAAAGCAGGAATGTTTCCGTACATTTTAAAGTCTGTTATAGGTGAGCAGAAGAACAGTGGAAGGAATTTGAAATTCTCGGTGAAAAAAGTGGCCCTTGAATAGAGAAGCTGGCTAAAGAACCTTGCATTACTGGAACTTCCTAAGCCCACGGCCTTCATTCCACTTCCCTGGACTCTCTCCTTTCATCCCCTTCCTTCCCTCCTTACCACCACTCCCTTCTCACTAAGACAGGAAAATCAAAGGTAATATTTTAAATAGCTTGCAAACTGCCAACACTGGTTCAGATTCATGGGATATCAGATTCAGTGTTTTATTTCTAAAAGGTACACTAAGAAATGGTTTGGGTTATTTAAACTGAGTCTCACTTTCTAGCACCTAAAATGAGGGCTTTATCTTTCAGGATGATTGTATCAATGGGACAATGTAAGTCCCGTACTTGGCATAGAGCCTGGTTTCTCCTGGTGAAAAGCAAAGCCTCTTAGTCACAAAACCACTTGTGCCAACAACCCTTAGCTCCCTAGGTAATCTGAAGAGCCTGGGTTCCCATTAACTTATCTACACAACTATGAAGGAACCTGAAGAACAATCACCAAGGAGATGGATTCAAACTGCATGTCTGTGTTTCCAACATTCAGCATTGCTATTTGTTTTGTGTAAGTGTTAAACTCAAAAGGCTAGTATCCTGAGTACTCCTAAATTTCTGCTAATAACCATTTGTGTATAAGTGTATCTTAATTTTCCTCAGCCCTACTTTTTAAATCCATGTCACTAGTAATCAATAATAAATGACTAAGTTAGTAGTTTCTAATGAATCAAAAATCCCCTGATACTCTATAGTCACTCAAGACAAATGAAGATTCCCTGTGGAAACAAGACTATCATTGCTTATTCCAACATCACTCCTTCCTTCTTAAGATAACCCTCATTTTAAGGTAGATATATAGTCAACCAAACTAAACTTCCAAGCTGCTTACAGGTAGGATGAGCCGTAAGCAGAAATGTTATGTGGGGCTTGCAGATAGGCTGCTTAAAGGGAGCGGAGCTCAGCTGGCAGGGAATCTTTTCAGCACTTTTGCCTTGCACTCTTTTTTCCAGTCTGCAATGCGGACGTGATGGCCAGAGCTCCAGCAACCATATGGGGAACTGACTTTAAAGAGGAAACCCTGTGTTAGGGTGTCGGAATGGAACAATAGGAACCTGGGGCTCTCAAGATAACACAGCCACCATGCCAACCCTAGATTGCCTACCTCTAGATTTTTATTAGCTAAGAAAAAACACAACTCTTTCTAATTTAACTCACTGATTGCCATGTGAGTTGTATTTAACTGAGACTAGTTTTGAGCTCGGACCGTGTGAAGCAAAATCCTGCAGTTGGTTCATGAAAATCTTACTTGTTGATGTTCTTATTGTTACAATTAATGTTGACAATTTAATTCTAAAAACATGGATTGCATTGCATATAACTCACACACAGAAAACAATAAAAAATAACACATTAGAAAGGATCCTTTTGTTTTATTACTGTGTCCCCAGGGAAAACTTTTTTTTTCCTAGTGTGGCAGCCAATGTGTTAAGCCATTCTATGCTTACGATATATGGGGTCAAACTAATCAGGAATAGACCTTCTTTTAGCCCTGAAATGTTTGCTTTTCATACACCTCATGAATAACTTGAACAAAGTCAAATGCAATGACACACTAGGAGCATCCTTCTCCTTTACAGTAACGCTTCACTTCCACTTGTCAGAAATCTCTATTCCCCTCTGTCTCTCCCCTTTTCCAAAAAAGAACAGGAAGAATTAAAAAATTTTAAAGCCATGTTTAACTCTAACATCAAATCTTACCATCTTTGAGAAGCCACATTTCATGAAAACCCCACTGTCTCCTGGGTACCTGGGCAAAATTTATAAACTGCTTTTGTAATTACCCTTTCATTCCATCTTTACTATTTCTCATATAAAGAAACAGAGCTATTCAGAGCTGCTTCTGGCATTTCTAGTTTTATTCCAGGAGCTTTAGAAACTTCACTAATTAGAGTCTCAGGGTTTTCTTCTTGATTTAGTTTGCTAATTAGAATAGGAATCCTAGATGCATTGACAGCCTTGCCACTACACAAAGATAACCTTAGTTACATTAGCTCATGCCTCAGTTTCTTCAGCTGGCCAATTTAATAAATAACTGTACCAAAAACTCATGTGGCACTCTAAGTTTCCTTTTATTTGTTGGTTTCTTCATTCTATAAAACTAAAGATGTGTGCCAAACACGAGGCCTGGAACTTAGAATATAATGATGAGCAAATAGACACATGGCCCCACTTTTACAGAACTTATGGTATAATGGGAGAGACAGGCATAAATTTTAAAATCACATAAATAAATGTATAATTAGTAAAGAATTACAGTGCCATAGGATCACTATGTGGAATTTTTTATTTCTAGGAAGTGGTTTTTCTAATGATTCTCTAAAGCCCTATATTTCTCTGAAGTATCTAACTACCCTACATATTCTGTTCTTCAGTTAGCTGTGATTTTATTTCCTTTTAATTTCTCTAGCTATTTCTGTCAGACAATTCGAGCTTCAGAGGTCTCTCTATTTGAAAAAGTTTCTTCTGACCCCTTTACGAATGCAAGAGATCTGCTTGTACTGACACGGAAAGAGATCCCAGAAGTATGAAAACAGAATGCTGCAAAATACTTTGAACAGTACTTTCTAAAACGAGAAGCATATATACGTGAACACATATACTCAGAAATGTTCTACAAGGAACAGTAGTTACAGATGTGAGAAGATAATTTTCCTCCTTATTTTATAGCCTTCTATGACAATTTAAGGTTTTATCACGGGCTTATACACTTCTTACCAGAAAATCATGCCTTAATTTCCAGCAGACATTATACCTAAATTCTTACCATGCCAAAAAGTTAACTTATCTAGATATTACCGGGAAAGTGACTAATCCTTTCCCCATTTTCCATACTTAAATTGAGATTTCCCATTTATCCCAAATGTAGGGTTTAAATTTTTCTCATGATTATTTCTTTAATAATGTCAATAAAAGGTCTCAAATTTTTCTATTGTTTGTAGCTCTTCTCCCTGTGATAAAACAGTACAACACTTCTACACTCACCTTTTGGACTTCTATGTTACACATCTGAGACCTTTCTGCTCTTTACATGGTTGTATATTTCACTGTTTCTTCTACAAGGGTGAGAAGAAGCAATTTCACAGTTATCAGAAGGGTTATCACGAGAATTTATCGTGATGTCTTCCAAGACCTGTAGAGTAATTCTTGAATTACTGCGTGTTATCGGGGCAGGAACCTCCCATTCTCTCCAGGGCTGTGTAATGTGACACAGTCACTCTCCAGGTCGTAAGTCTTACTTGGGAAGTGTTCAATGAGGTGATGCTACATGTACATTTAATAGCATAACCGCCGGATGGCTTTATACGGAAAGTGCCACATTTGCATTGCCAACACATCTCAGGCTTGCACTCCACTTTACCCTGGCTGGTCTCATCATCTCCTGTGGAAAGGAACTCTACAAATCGAACAAACAAACTTGTGCTTTCTCAGCACAAGCGCCAGTGCAATCACATGCACACTGAGCCTTCCTCAACACTGTGGGCTAAGAAGAAAGCCATAAACGATAATCCTTGCTGCAGAGGAGGCAGGCAAACATTAGCTTCTTTATCAGCAACTTTGTTTAGCTCTGCATTCATTCATAACTATATTCTAATAATCTGAAGGATTTACAACAGATGCTCACTTTGATGATACTGGCTCATTACTCATTTCACCTTCTTCTCTGGCCTTTCTCTGGCTTTAAAGAAGGGAAACCCTAAGATTCATTCATTCAGAAAGCATTATTGTTGAATAGCTAATGAATACCCCAGCCAGGCCAGGGATAGGCTGCAGGAATGGAAAGCTGAAGATACCTTGAAAGGTCAGTGGGCAAAGAGCTGTAAACAACAAACCAATGTTTTGCACAAAGATAATCAGTTTCAGATTACTGTCTTTTTAGTCTTCAAGGGCTCCATATTACAGTACAAATGCTATAGAGGCAGTAAGCTTTGTCATCTGACCTCGTGTTCCTCAAACTTGCAAGGTCTATCATATTGACTGCAAATATATTAATTAGTCATAGAACAGAGAAAACAAATTTGAAACATTCTCATAGAGAATTAGAAGACCTCTGAGATTATTTCTTTGGAATCTAGGATGTGAAACTGAGTGAATCCATTCATTACCCTTTAGCTTATTATCAGCTAACTTCCTAATAGAGTCTCATAACCAATAGGTGGGAGCAAGAAGAACTCTTCCCAAAACAAAGATAAGTGTGCAGAGTGACAAAGGAATCCCGCAAGGAAGAAAAAACGTTGGGGGAAAAAGGAGTCCTGACAGAGGAGGTTGCAGGGGCCAAGATACAGCTTGCATGCTTCTCACTTTTGCATAGCACTGGACTTTTAAAAATATAACCTCATCAGATGTCTCTAGCAAAATGAAATAGAGACAGTCTAATAGAAGCCAACACAAATAATTCATTCTGATTCAGAAAATCTACTTATGTAAAACTTTCCTGAATATTGAGCAAACCTCTGAACTCTTTCACAGACATGATACACTTGGTTGGTACGAGCTAAGAAGTAACCCCAACGGAATCCAATCTATTTGCTCAGAAGTAGTACCTTTCCAACACCACAGAAAATATGTACCTCTCATAAAGGGTGAGTGCCACAAACAAGCTCAGAATCCCAGACTGCGTACGTCTCTCTAAGTGAATAAGATAATGAAAAACTTCTGACTGCCCCCAGCAGAGTTATGAGCTAAAAGCCTTTATGAGGAGGTACTCTGATGATGTATATACACGAGGCAAAGCATTCTTAAGCTTCAAAAGATAATTCATCACTATGCTGAGAAAGTTACCTGTGTCACCTATTGACACATAAAAGGTGACACAAATAACATCACTTAATGAGTTACTCATTACGAACTATGGTACTCACTCTTTTAATGCACACATTTAACACCTATACTCAATAAAGACAGTCTTGGGGTTGGTGCAGGCAGAGGGCATGGAAATACCATCCGTGACAGTTTCTCATTTGTGATCTACTTTTGTCACTGGTATTATGCATTACCAGATGTCTCACTAGGAGAAAACCTGTAAAACCCGACCAAAAGTGAAATTTTAAAAAGAATTTTATTTTCTAAGCTAAAATTCCACCTAAAAGAAAATGCCATTCTTTAACGTCTTGTGATTCGAAGGAGGGATGGGGAAGGTCTAGACTACAGGTATTTAGGACATACATTTCCTTGATAGCAGCATTTGAAAACATTTGTGAGACAAAGATTGGTAAAATAATTTCATTTTACCTCTATCAAATTCGCTGTTTTGTTTGCTTTTTGTTTTTCTTTTTTACACACAGATATACTGTAAACTAAAAATAAAATCTAATCCTCCCATCAACTAAACGAGCCCCCTTTGGCCAAAGGGTCCCCAGAAAGACCCTAAAATTGAGTTCCTGGCCATGAGGGGAAGGGTGGTCAGACATGCCTTGTTATACCCGCTCCCTTCTGGAGTTTAGACACAACAATTGACCAGCAATAACCTTAGAGACACAAGACTGACAAAACAGCAGTAAAACACCAAATTATAAACCAGCCCTAAGGCCAAGCAAGGGAAGAGTGAAGTCATGCCTTACAATCCACAAAATCTAGTTAAACAGGTCCTTTTCTGCTGGCATGGTATCACATGGCAGATAACAGACCCCTTTATTTTAACTTCCGTATTCCTTCCTATCGACTACAAATTTTCAGACAAAGCTTAACTCTCTCACAACCAATTGCCAATTAAAGACTCTCTAAATCCACCTATGTCTTCTGAGCCCCCCATTCAAGATATCCCAACTTTTCAGGCCCAACCAATGTATACCTTCCATGTATTGATTTATGATTTTGCCTGCAACTCCTATCTCCCTGAAATGTATAGAACCAAACTGTAACCTGATTTCCTCAGGCACAGTTTCTCAGGATCTCTTGAGATTGTGTCTCTCCCGGCCATAGTCACTCATATTGGCTCAGAATAAACCTCTTTAAATTATTTTATGGTCTGTTTTTTTCTGTTAACAGTATTAAGTACCAATGAGTACATGAGAAAATGGGCTCCCTCATAATTTGCTAGTAAGAGTATAAATATGAATAATTTATGGCAACATGTTTCAAATGCCTTTCAAAGATGTATGCCCTTGACACAAAAGTTTTATTTCTAGAAATATGTGAAATAATCATGGATATGTATAAAATGTAGCTAAAATATCAAAAATTGAAAAGCAAATATTCAACTATAGGAAAGAGCTAAAGTAAGTAATAAATTTCCCATACAGTAAAATGATAGGGGTTGTTTAGGGTTTGCTTTTTTCCTCCCTCTCTAAGAGGAAAAAGGAGAGATGAAATGTTTAAATTTCTTTAATTTTTAGCCCCCTTGCTGCACAGATTTAGAATAAGGACAGTTACACAACAGTTTCTTATGATGTTTCAAACTGTACCACCTCTCTTCTCCAGAATAAAAAATAAAATAAAAATAAAAGCAAAAACCTAACATTTCCACACGCTACAAATGTATCCATCCATGAGGCCAATATAGATGAAAGAGTAGGGATTAATTTTTAAAAAGGGATGGGGGACAAACCTATTTTAAATGATGAAAGTTAAAATCCTTTTTATTCTTAGTGTCTCTGAAATTCTTTTGCCATTTGTTAAGTGGGTCAATGTTCACTCTTTAGTCAATCAAATATTTACTGACATCCAACTCCTACAGAGCAAGGTACTAGTAGCTGAGTAAGACATTTTTTGAAAAAAGTAGTTATGTGATTCCAGTGCTTCCAGTCTACTGGGATATAATATTCATATTAAAATGTCTCTGGAAAGACGGGAGGCTCTGAAGATTCCTCCTTTTCAAGTGAACACAATTCCATCACAAGGGTTGAAAATATAGGGAGGCAGGGAGAGACTTGGGCTCTAAACAGCAAATACTGCTAGGAATCAATTATTTATTTTTATCTCATTTGATTTTATGATAAAAACCAGCCAAGGAGGAAGTAAGGTTAGAGGCTATTGTTTTTATTTTACCCACCCAGAATGGTATGCTTAAACAAGGTTACACATTTGCTTGGTGTTCCAAAACATTAAGATACTAAGTGCTAGAACCAAATTAGTCCGGGCCTTGTGCTCTAAGTCCAGGGCTAGATGGCCTTAAGTCTTGAGATTTAAAATACTGTAGTTCCTTCAGTACAAAGCAACAGATGGCACCCTACAGAATACTTTACAAATTCATGCTTTTCTTTGATCATGGTGGTCTTATGTTTACTCCTTAACAGTCAAGTAGAACGAACTACAATACCCAAGCAATAGAAGATCCTACGCAGATGATACACCTATCTGAAGTTTTAATTTCCTTTTATGGATTTGAGCACAAACTCAGATGTTAATAATAACCGTGACACACTTTTCCCTAGTGCTAGCAATGCACATAATGCTACGTGGGTGAATAAAAAAGTCAGTCTTAGTTTAAGGGTTAAAATTTTCAGATATGGATTAGAAAAAGATTTCAAAAGTGGCAAAAGGATCACCCATGTGAATCAAAATAAAATTTAAGGCTCACCCCCCCCCCACCGGCTGACTGAATGGACCCCCTTGTGGCCAAAGGAATATCCTAAAACTAAATTGACTGCCAGGAGGAAGAAGGTCAGACATGTCTCATCATACTCCGCTCCCTTCTTGGAGTCCTTTGTGACCCACTGACAGGCCTGAGGGTATGCAAGACAAACCTGCAGGTCCTCAATTTACACAACAAATCTATGTCTGGTGGCTTATCTCAGATAACAGCTCCTTGTGTTAAAACATTCCAAGCCTTCAGACAAAGCTTCATGTCTTTAACCAATTACAAGCCAAAGAATCTTTAAACCCACCTATAACCTGTAAGTCCCCGCTTCGAGATGGCCCACCTTTTTGGGCCAAGCCAATGTATGCCTCCCACGTACTGATTTACGACTTTACCTGTAACCTGTCTCCCTGAAATGTATAAAACCAAACTGTAACCCAGCCACATCGAGTCCACTTGCTCAAGGTTTCTTGGGAGTGGCTCTGGGTCATGGTCTTCAAATTTGGCTCAGAATAAACTTCTTTCAAATATTTCAGAGTTTGGATTTTTCCATCCACACCCATCCATCTCAAAGACATATTTATCTTTTTGTATTTCAAAGGAAAGGCCTTTTGAAAGACCTGGCATAGAAATATGTATGTGAATAGAGGCACATTGAAAAGTGTTAGCTTTCAGGTATAATGGCTCTCCCTTAGAAAGTACCACGCAGGATTCCTGAATCTCTAAGGTGCATTTCATAGGCTGCCAAGTACACTGAGGGCCCTGCAGTACTGCCACTGTTCAGCCTCTGTTTCATGGCTCAGTAGCATTTTCCTGCCTTATGGCCCTAAACTCTACTTATAAGTTTCACTCCTCAACTGCAGGAATGCGGTTCATTCATGTACTATTGAAATATGCCAGAATATGTTGTAATTTGAAAAGGGAAACGCTGTAGGGGGGTGGAGAGGAAAAGATAATTATGGAGGACCAGTAAGCAAGACTGATAGTCTTCTAGAAATATTCATGAAAATCTGTCCCTGAAAACTGCTGGTATTTGGTAGCCAATCTTTTCCACGTGACTTTTCTGAGAAATGTTCTTAGAAAGATCCCACAAAGGGGTGATAATAAAATGCATCTCAACAAATGATCTTTCAGTCTGGCATGATGTCACTCTCTCACATCTTCCATGTGGATTGCAACTCTCCTTCCAAGGCCTATCTCATTTGCTCCATCTTAATCATACTGTGCATTCCACAGAGTGCAAATCCAAGTCCTTCCAGATAAGACCTGTACGCCAGAATGCATTCATCCACAGGGACAAAGCACATGCATTCCGTTAGTTCCCGCAAAAGGCAGACACTGGGGATATAGGGAGCTGAGGTCTACAAGAGTACTTTAAAGAACAGTATATTCACCCCAAAGGAAAGAGATTATTGTGCAACCCTCATAATCTGAATACATCTCAAAGGAAAGAGACTGGATCTTTACTTCTGAAAAAGGTCTCTATTAAAAAGACAAATGTGAAATATAAATGGAATCTGGGGTAAATAATGTGAACTAGGCTCTGAGACGATCCCTTTTCCTAGCACACATTCACAGAAATTACAGGGCAAAGAAAGTCTGCAATAACCAGGCTGTCTTTGATTCGCAGTTTATTGCTCAGTGTGACCCAAATGTAACCAGACCAAATCCATCAGCAGTTAGAGGGAAATGGCCTTGTGCTAGGCTTAATTTCAACAGGCATCCTCTTTGCCTGGTGAAGCCCTCTCTCCAACTAGAGACCAAGTCATTAAGAAATTGTTTGTCATCTTAGATCGGATTGATCATTTGTTTCCCAGAATTCTTTTTCTCATCATTTACTCATTACACGCCTCCTCCTGATAGAAGTAGACATTTATTAGCTTCTGCATTCATTGCATTGGCAAACAGAAACATTCGGCAGCATTTCCTGGGGGTTCACTCATTTATCTATTGGATAAGAGACTGAAGTTTTCCACAGGGCAGAAAAATTAAAATATCAGTCAGGTTGACAGCTGGGAAAATGAGGGTCTCTCTGCAACAAGAAGCTTGCTGGAGCTTTTGGTTTAATGAGGAGCTGCAATGTTATTTCAGCAAACTACTACTTCATATATAACTAAAATTGTGGGCTATTAGCTGGCGAACTAATATTCCAAATGAATAATGCACATGGTACACTATAAAGTACCTGAGATGAAAAGCTAATTGTTATTTTAAATAGAAAATATAACAAAAGGCTTTCAAAGATCCATTTCTAAAAGGAGCTAGGGAGAGAGGACTGTCTATTAAATCCACGAAACTGGAGCTAGAATCATAGAATTTTAAGTCGTAAGGGGACCCTTCCAGGTCATCAAATCCTTTTGCAAGAATCTTCTTTACAGTATTCCTAACAAAAGATCACTCTCATTGTGCCTCAAACACTTTTAATGACGAGGAGACTGGCACATCTCATAGTCAGTCTGTTTTAGAGGTGAAAGCCTCTGGTTCCCAGGGAGTCACTTCCTAAAGGGGGCCTGAGTGCTTGTGACTTTGAGCAAGCCATTCAACCCCTCTGGGTCTCAGGGTCTTTGTTTTAGAAATTAGCTACCCCAGTGTTGAAAGAATCAGAGCTGAAAGAGAAGAAAGTCATTCAGAGGCTCAACTACCTCATACCAGCCAAAAGACTATTTGGTCCAGCAGGTCACAAGATAACTTCCTGTCTTCTGAGACAGCCCCGCTCTGTAAGCAGAGCCTCCACACCTGTCTGTCATGCTCTATGCTGAGACACATTTGAGCTTATTCAGAGCGGGGTTTTCCTCTAATCTTTTTAATTCTTTGTTTACTCTTTTTTTTCCTCTCTTCTCTTTGGCTTCATTTCCCTTGAACCAACTTTTCTCATATACCATTCATTCTTGACAAAAAGCAAAAGCAATGATGCAATTGAGAGTTCTGCTGAGTCACTGACACAAGTCCTCAGGCAGCTGGCCTATCCCAAACCGGCCCTGACCGTCCTAACGCTCTGATACCAACTTTCTGGGTTTTAGCCCACAGTTCAACAAAGCATGGATAGCCTAGTATTGTGCTCAGTACTGGTTACACAAAGAAAAATCAATTTCTAACCTTCTGCCCCCCTGAGAGTATGTACATTAGAAAACTCCAGTCTTCTTAATATAATATTGCCTAAAATATTTCTCATGTCCCACTCATCAAATCATTTGGGGATAAGAAAGAGTATAAATGCTTACAAATCAACGACATCTTTTAGCTAAGTGTTCGTACAGACATTTTTTTTCTAAATTGCTCTTAAATCTGATCTGAGAGCACCGTGGGGAGTCAAACTGCTCTATGTTCAGACCGCAACACTGATCAGTTCCATTAATACCCTGGAGCCTCAGCAAATCATCTGTAAGAGAGCCTCATTCATGACTGTGCAAATCACGGTTACCGCTGGTGAACTCCATGAAAAGAAGTGATGCAGCAATGTACTTGGCAATTTTGCCAAATGCCCCCTTAAATGGTCAACCATAGCTTAGCAGCCCGTAAAACAGCAATAAAACTTCCCAAACATTAATTCAAGTTCTCCCTCCCAATATAGTTAATATTAACATAAAGCTAGACATTACTTCATTAAAAAAAAAAAATTGTACCTGAGCCAAATGACCAAGATGCTAGAGTTTTCCTTACTTGTGTCATCTTTTATATAAATCCAGCTTGGATAAAAGCAATATAGGTTCTTTAGGGGTGGTTCACAGGCTAACAATTCCCACAGATTCCATTACACAACACAGGATGATGAGTAAGATTTTTCAATTTAGTTTCATCACTTATTTTATCCAAGTAAAAGTCTTTCTGAAAATGCCCTTATTTCAGAAAGATAAATTCTTTCAAATGTTTCACTATATATAAGGCACTAAAAGAGAATAACACAGAGATCCACACAGCCTCTGTCCTCAACTAAGGTAGAGTATGCAAGGAGTTTAGATGTGGTAATAGCAATATTTAACATCCATTGACACTAAACCATGCATCAGGCACTATGCTCTGTGTTTTACATAGATTGGCTCATTGAAACCTTACAATAACTCTATCAGGTGGTTACTATTATACACGTTTTCCAGATGAGGAAACTGAGGCCCAACAAAGTAGAATAATTTACCAGATCATTTGAGCTTGTCAGCGGCACTGACAGGATTGAATCCAAGCAGCTTACCTCTGACATAATACCCTTTACAGCTACCGTATAGTGATTTTCAAATACCTATAGACATTTGAATGCCTTATGAAAAGAGATCACATCTAGACAAAATGATTAGAAGCTTCATGTAAATGGTGACATTTAGCCTCTAATTGAATACTATTCCCTTGCCTCAATCTACTGTGAGATATTTATTAAAAAATTCTTAACTATATTTTACTTAGCTTAAAAGAGGGAGGGGCTTAAGTCGATTGTAATTATAAACAAAAACAGATACAGATGCTAAGAGTCTGTGATGCCTTCATAGATATCCAGACACTTGTTCTTAAAAACAGAAGAAATGTAATAGAGGAAAAATCAACTACTAAGTCAAAGAATATGTGACTTTTCTGACACAGCAATTATAAAGGTCAAAACTTATTTTTACCCTGTACAAATTTAAATGAACTCCTAAACTGTATCTTACAAAACCCAGAATTAAATTTAGATTAGTTAAAGACTTTGTTTGTAGAAGATGCTCTTAATAATCTTTTGTTTCTGTCTAGCCCAAATTTCCATTTCTTCCATGATGATGGAGAACTTCTTCGCGGTGTAAGTAGGTATAGGTCCTGTATTACTTACCATTCAACCCCAGTGGAAGAATTCCTCTGCCAGATTCTTATCCTGCCCAACGAAGTAACCACCAGTTCAGACCTCAGGGCTTGTTCAAGGTCCACTTTTCCTGCAGACCTACGCTTGGCCTCTAAGGGAAACTCTTCCAGTCTCATGACTTAAAATTCCCTCCATGGGCTGACAACTCCCAAATTCATATACCCAGCCAAAACCTTGCCTTTTATGCCATACTGAATGGTCCAAATGTTTTATTGAGATCAACTGGCTCTCATAGGGGTACTTCAAATTTAAATTAATAAAAATACAATTTGTGATTTGTGTACTCACAGTCATTTCCTTGCTTCAATGAGCAAATTTATTCCCCTTGGTCTTTCTAGGCTCAATAACTGGTTCTGCCTTTCACCCATTTGCTAAGCCAGAAACACAGGAATCTAACTTCTTTCTTCTCTCACCTTATATCTAGTCCATCACATAAAATGCTCCATATTCCCTACTTTCAGGCCGTATTTGCCTCCTTTCCTCTTCTTTAACAGGAAGGTAATGAATTTGGATTTAATTCTAAGGGCAGTGGGGAAGCAAAGACAGTTTTCAGCAAAGAAATGATATAATCTGACTCAAGTTCTTAAAAGATCGCTGGAGTATAGACAGTGGTGGAAGGAGCAGGGGATGGAGGTAGGGAGACAATTAAGGAAGTGATTATGAAGGTTTAGGTTAGAGACAATGGAGCCTTAGTCTATGGTGGCAATAGAATTAGAAAGTAGACAAAACTGAGCTATGTTTTGGAAGTAGAATTGACAGATCTTCCTGATGAATTGAAGAGAGAAAGGAGGGAATGTGAATAAAAGTGAGAAACAAAAATACACCCTAGATTTTGAGCTTTGGCCATGGAGTAAATAACAGTGCTATTTCCTGGTGGCTAGAACAGCCAGGACCTACATCTGCTATTCTTTTTTGGGGGGGAGGTGGGGGAGGGGGTGAGAGAGAGAGAGAGACTCTACCTGCTTATCTCTGTCCCCACACTAAAATGTCTCTATAGAATGTTTCTTGTTCTCCCTCTTACATGTTTCATCATCTGACCACCTCATCAAAAACTGCCCTCTCTAATCTATTTTCTCTCATGGTATTCAGGTTTCTTTAATTGCACTTTTCATAATCTGATTATTTTGGCTTATTTTGTTTCACTTTCTTTACTGTTTTCCCACTCATTAGACTCTAAACTCTATGACAGTAAGGAACATGTCCCTCATGTTCACTGCTGTTTCCTGTGTTCTTAGACCAATTTCTGGGGGGGGGGAAATACATGTCTAAAGCAGAGGTTGACAAACTATTGCCACAAAGGAACAGACAGTAAATATTTTAAGCCGTATGGGTCACACCGTCTCTGTCACAACCACTCAACTCTGAGGCAGTGTGAAAGCCACAGAGTAAATGCAAACAAATAAGCGTGGCTATGTTCCAGCAAAACTATTTATGGACACTGAAATTTGAATTTCATAGAATTCTTATGTGTCATGAAAGTATCCTTTTGATTTTTCTTCCCAACCATTTACAAATGTAAAAATCATTCTTAGTTTGCTGATGTCTGGTCTATCCAAAATTCAAGCATCAGGTTTCAAGGAATAAGAAAGTGAGGAAATATTAAACTGGGTGATTAGTATAACTTTCATTAAAGAATTTATCAGACTGTAAAATGATCCCTATATTTACATGCTATACTCTCACTAGCCTACTATATCTTAGAAACCATGTCCATGAACCCTGACGTCTAGCACTTAATGTTTGTTGAAGGAAGGAAGAAGGAGAGGAAGGGAGAGAAAGAGAAAGAGAGAGAGGCCATTGTAGGGTTATTAATTGGCCTACTTTCAATATTGTTGTGTATCAGGGAATAGGGAGGCCTGAAGAGAGGGAAAGAGATGGAGTAACGGCTGGTCGGTGGAACAGAGAGAACACACACATTTATCCATTAAAGTCACTGACTTATATGGGCGTGGCTCACGGCACCCCCAAACGATTACAATAGTAACATCAAAGATCACATAACAGATCACCTCAACAGATACAGCAGTAAAAAAGTTTAAAATATTTAAAGAATTATCAAAATGTGACCCAGAGGCACTAAAGGAACACGTGCTATTAGAAAGAAAGAAGGCACTGATCAACTGACTTATTGCAGAGTTGCCACTATTCTTAAATTTGTTTAAAAAAAAATCTTCAAAGTGCAATAAAATGAGGTATGCCTGTGTTGTCATTTGCCCATCTGGCATCTTTCAGACAAACAACAGACATGTATCCCAAGTCTGAAACAAAGACAAAACCTTATTTTCTCTTGATACTCATATGATCTGGCCATGCTGAAAAGCACTTCAAAAAAAAAAAAAATCAGTGGCAATACGATGAACTTAAATTTCAAACTAAAACAATGATTCAACAAATTGTAAAGTCCCTAAAGAAAATATAAAAAGTTTTGGAAACTCTTTTGTATTTTCCTATCATCATCCTCAGCACAAACACTATTTTCAAATACCACGTCAGCAGTATCTCTTTTAATCAACTAAGAAAAGTTCCAACCATATACCTCATTCATTAAAACTTCATTTTCTATAGTCAAAAATGCTAAGAAAGACCACTAAAATGAACTTTAATGTGTTAGATAAGGAGGATTATGGTATAAAGATGTCTTTAAATAACTAACAAAATTACGCCAAACATATTAGAAAGCAATATCATATAAATGGGGAGTCTTACTTGAGATAAAATTATAGGGAGGAGAAAAAAGAAAGTAACAACCCATGCTGTGGATGAAGAATGAACATGTGCCCCAAAGTTCCAGAACGGCCACTTTAACTTTGACAGCTGTGCCCGACTGCCGCAGCCTCAGCAGACTGCCCACAGTATGGAAACCTTCGGGGAACCTACTCTTTCCCTGTTTTAATGATGGGGAAGAGGTTAGATGCCAGTCGGGGCACCAGGAACCTAAAAGCAGGAAGGAGAATTGATCCAAAGGTGAGAGACAAAACAAAACCACGCACACAAAACCTGGAGATGCACAAAGAAGACACGGGCAAATAACAGCTATCAGGCCTTTTCTGTTACGATAGGAGAATATTATATACATCAACGAAAGCAGCAAAGGGAGACGGTGAAAACAGATCTGTCAACTTCACCACCTCGTGGACAAGCTAACCATTTCCAATCTGTGGACACTGTTAGAGGAGAAACTTTTGCCTAAGTAATATTAAAACATATATGCGCCTAATCTACCCATTATTTAGCTTTGACAGAAACACTGAATCAAAGAAACCTACTCAGCTCTTTTGTGTCTAGTGCAATCCCATTCCAATTATAGCCTCCCATAAATCTGTGCTGTGGAGAAGTTGAAAATGTAGGATTACACTGCCAGGGTTCAAATCCTGCCTTGACCACTTACTAATTCATGACCTTGGATGAAGTTACCATTACTGTGCCTCACTCTACTTGTCTAAAAAGTGAGGATAACATTCCCAGACAGCTGGAAAGGTTAAATCAAATAACTCAGCATTGCAGTGCTGGCAATGAAAAATGTTGCTCTTCATTTTGAATAGTTAGGTAGGGTCCTTCATGTTGACTTGGGTTTGGGAAAGGCTTCAGGAAAGGAGGGCAAAGTCATACGAAGAATCATGGGTGCGTTTTCACTTGATAAGGAATTTTAAAATTAATTCAATACTTGCTTACCAGATTTTTAGTGCCTATTTACCACTCCTCTAGGAGAAAAAGGAGTGGAGCCACTCTTGAAATCCGAGTGCCATTTGAACTCCACATAGAACTGATCTGCTAACAAAGTACAGATCAAAATAAGCACCGTCTGCCGGACTTGGCAAGACAGATACTATACTTGAAAAGCAAACCTGGCACTTTCTGAAAAGATAGTGAAAAATACACTAGAGCAATAAATGGCATGGAGTCAATGCCAAGAGACTTGGGTAGCTAGCGTTCAACAGAATCCACCAGAAGGCTTTTCCCCAGATATATGACATGCACAGCCCACTCACTGAGGTCCCCGCTCAAGTAGCATCTAAGAGGAGACCTCACCATATACGACATCTCCCACCCACCTTACACATGCTGTCACTTTTTCTCCCCTTACCACAAGTTATTTTTCATCGTGGAACTCATCACCACTTGACATAAAATATATTTGTTATTGACTGCCTTGCATGAACAGATTATTAACTTTATGGAATGAGGGATTTTTATGTGTTTTACGCTCTGCTAGAGGCCCAGAACCCAAAATGGAGCCCACCACATAGTAGGCTCTAAATAAATATTTATGAAATGAGTCTGATGAACAGTTATTGGTGCCAAATAAAGCAAAGAAAATAAAAACACATCTGGCAAAAGTCCTAAATTGTTAGTAACTAGAGTAATAAACTGTATTTAAAAATAAAAATATTGTCAAAGTAGTAATTCCTTTTTAAAACTTTATAAAAAAATCTAAGCAAACGATTTAAAAGTATCCTAAATTACAGAAGAGACCAAGAAATTGTTGAATAGTTTTTCTTGAATTCAACAAAACTTCCTTTTCAAGGAACACATGAAGTAGGTTTATGAGAGTCCATATTTTAGAATTTTCATTTCACTTGCTGATTGTTAATTGAAATAATCAGCAAATACTTCTCTCTCCCTTAAAATGTCCACAGATAAAGAAAATTACTACTAGAAATACATTAAAGTCAATATTTCCAGTTACTTAAAACATTTACCATGAACACATAGTATTTTATTGCCATTGCTGATTTTAAAGTAAATGAACAATGAGAAGCATAAGGCAGAAAGAATATTTATCAATACCCTGTCTTGTTATGTGGATAAACTTTCAAAGTAGTAATTTTCTCAAAAGAAAAGTGATTTTCTTTGGACAATGGGGGGGGGGAATCTAGAAAGTACATTATATAAAATAGGCTACAGGAAACTTTTTTTTACAATAACTGCAGTGTGGGTGTTCAAGGTGGTGAGTTACAGGTGTTTTTACCATATTTTGCACCACAGAGAAAATGAGAAAAAACAATTCAAAGCAGTTACTTACGTCTTTCTTTATCTTTACACTGTAGCACATTCAAATAAAAGATATTCACTCACAATTGAGAAACTGGGTTTAATCCTTATAATGCCCATAATTTATATTGTAATAACTGCATATTTTAGTCATTAAAATACACTTTGATTCAAAAGATTAAAAATACAAGATCTACAAACATAAAAGATAATTTAAGGGGCCTAACCAATAGCTGTTTTTTGTTTTTTAGGTAGAAGCAGTAAAGCCAACAGGAAGTTGTGGGAGAAATATAAAGATGAATTTAAATTACATGAGAAAAAACATTAGAGGTTTATACAGATAGATATTTTGGAAAAGTTATTGTTTGATAAGTTTTATTTTAGACTAAAAAATTTAGTCATTTAATTTTAAAGAAATTAAAATTTTAATGAATTAGGCAGGCATTCTCTAAACTCAGAATGCCTTTTGAGGAATTTAGTCCAAAAAGGCACATTCTTAAGAAAGGCAAAACAGCCTACTGTGAACTTTTTCTGAGCTGACCGACAATATGCTGAGACCCTTAGTTCTATAATAAAAGGACTTTGGTGATTATGCTCTTTGGTGAGTACTTTTAATAGACTCTTGCATTTACTGCACAAAATGATGAGATATGCCAGAATTAAGTCTGACCTAGTACATTCTTCTGTAGAGATGAAATTGACATCAATATCCCACTGTCACTTTCTCCAAGCCATGGCCCCACAATTGTTCTCCGACTCTCAGGAATACAATCCAAAATAAAAGCCTTATTTTTGAAGGAGACCTTTTCACCAGGAATACTCTTAACCGTGAACACTATCCTGAGAAGCCTAGTGGCTGTTATGGAATCACCACCCAGGACTTCTCCCGTGTGTCTCCTTGTCTTGCTCACCACACCCTGGTGACCTGTCCGCACCCAAGCTGTCCTGCTTGCTCCTGCTTGTTGCCCATGCTAATGGATAAAATGGAAGATGCAAAAGAGAATTCATTCTATATTTCTTACTTGATGTTAAAAAACAAAACAAAACCTGCAAGACTGGCCCAAAAATCATAATGAAAAAACAAATACTTGCTCTGCATTGATACACTAAATCAGAGACTTCTAAGAGAAGATTAAAACGAAAGCAAAAAGGTCCCACTAGACACACTCACAGCATATTATTAGAGAGAACCCATACAGCACATTCTCCAGTTCTAAAGACTCCTCCAGCCCTCCACTCCCAGCACCCCAGCTACTTCCTTAAAGCTGCTTTCCCTAAACTTCACAACCACAACCTCTACAACCTGGTTTCTTCCTCTCTGTGTGCCTAGTTCCTTGGTATGGAAGAGCTGGACTGCAATATTGTAACAGACAGGGCTTAATAAACAACCCGTTTTGAACATGCAAAAGTGAAACCAGCTCTTTTTAGTTTAACCACCGATCAGCTAGGCTTATTCAAGTAAATGGATAAAGACTCTAACCAGCCTCTACTCAAAAGATGCAAGATGACAGAAAGACCTAAGCTTACATGTACTAAAGTACCAGACTACTATCTCCAATATACATACAATCTGCCAAACTTGAAGGGAAATATATACAAGAGAAACCCCATTTTTATCAAATAAAGAGGTTTGAAAAATCTGAAAGATAATGCAGGCTTAATCGTAGGTTTTTAAAAATTACTGTTTCTATATTACACAAATAGTTCTGCAGTTGAGCCAACGTTCCATTATTTCAGGCAAAATTCAATACAACATTTCAACATAACAACAGAATGGGTAAATATTTCAAATCGAATTCAACCTGTGTTTCCATCTTCAATCCCTCTATTGTTCTAGGGCCCACCATGCAACAAGCTACCTAAAACAGCTTGTATAATTATCAATCTCCTAGATACTGGTGTTGCAGATGATAACTGATGTTTATCCTAATTTAATATACATATAAATTCACATAAAATATTTTATTTAATCTCCACACCTCCAAGGAAGTATGTTATGAAGGCCACTTTATAGATGAGAGATCTCAGGGTCTAACAGGTTACATGAGGTCAAACAGGTTACATTTTACAGGTGAGGGATCTGATAGTCAAAATAGGTGACATGATTTGTCTAAGGACAAATAGCTGATAAGTAGGAGGCCTAATATTTGAATCCATATCCACTGTCTATATATGGGAGGGCCACTGCAATGCAAATCAGTTCGCAAAACGGAAATAGATAATAGATCTCATTCACTTGCTTAGAAGCTATTTGATGAGATAATAATAATGAGCAGGTAAACACCACTATCATTTCCTTTGCCAACTACGTAAATCAATTTTCAAGCTCTAGGTTTCTGTTTCCTTGCCTGAGAAAAGTATATTTTTGTGCTAGAAGAATACTAAAGCTCCAAGAAACATTAACATATTATCCAGGTTGATGCATCGATTTTGGTCTTAATCCCCAGTCGAGACAGGTTTAAAACATCAGCAATCTTGTTCTGTTGTCTGGCAAGGGCTTTTGAAACACAGAATTTCATCATAATCACTGCTTCCATCTGGCTATTTCTAAAGTAATGATCATTCACAAACTATATTTTGCATAATTACTCTTAAATAGCCAGAATATAACTCTGTAAATTTAGTATATTTCTGTAAATTTAGTTACTTTATGTAACTTGAGCCTCTATTTATACTTACCCAGACTAAAATACTTAACCTTTTGTCTTTCTGGCATTAATCTTTTGGGAAATGAGTTCAGAGTCAAATCCAAACGGTACATAATATAATTTTTTAATGTACCCAACAGCAAAATGGCAGTCTCTGTCTTTAATTACATACTATTGAATTTTAACAAATAGTTCTAGGGATGTCTGCCAAATTTCTACAATTTAGAGCAACTATACCATGAGAGAATAGACAGTTCATAATTTATTGTGCATTATTTTTCTTGATAAGTACTCATTACAGTTCTAGTTCTATTTTCACTTTAACCATAGTTAGGATAAACAGATAAACAGATCTTGTCAACACATGGATTGCCTACCCAGCGAGATAACCTAAGAATCTTTTTCTTTCAGGCTTGACTACTCTTCTCACTTCTATTTCCATTTTCTACTTCAGATTACATACAATCCATCGAGGCAAAGTGGAACCTACATTATGATTAAGTTCTAGAAATACCAACATTAACAAGAGGCAGCGGGCAAGGAGAAGTGATGAGATACCAGAGGTAAACTGTGTCTGCTTCAGTCACTCCGTGCATCACAGGTACCTACCAAGCACAGTACCTGGGCACATCATAGGAGCTCGGCATCCCATGATAACGGATCTCTCACAGGGCAGAGGAACGCACAAGAAGCAGGCATGGATATTTCCTGGTGAGCAACATTAACGCAGTAGGTGGAGAAAAATCTGCCACCAAGGAAGGTTAAAAGCAGGAGTAGCTTAAGGGTAGTTAAGTTTGTGGTATATTTACTGAGATTTATTAATTACTAAAGTTAATTTTGAGGCAGAGCCTAGGGAAGTTGAAGTTCAAATAGTTCTAGGATAGGAGAAACATCTCTGGCCTGAAACTAGGGAGTTTTATTAAATAAGAGTAAATTAGGTCTTAGAAAGGAGAGTGACAGTAAACTGCTATTTGTGTGACTATAATCTAAATTTGCAGGAAGTTTACGCCCTGGGATTCAAAGGCACACAATGTAAACAGCAGGCTAGGCCGGTGGGGCGGCCATGACACTGTGGTTCAAGGCCTGTATCAGATGCAACTTCGTTGTCATCACACTAAGTTTCACCACGTTACCTGGGCTGATTTAGCTTAGCTTGTAACTGTAATTTCTGGTTACTTTTCCTCCCAGTATTTTCTCTTCACCCCCTCAAAGGAATAAGGCCCAATTCACAGATCTTCATAGTTTTCTTACTCTCAGCATCTCTGCTATCAGTTCTGCCCATGTGCGACAGCCATACCAATTAAGTGTATCTGAACATCTGATCATGCCCTGTAATAAAGCTGGTTTAATTTCTCTTTACTGTAAACACAACACACTATTAAGTAAGACAATGGGTGCTTAGCTTGTAAAAGAAGCCAAGTAC
This sequence comes from Lepilemur ruficaudatus, assembly GCA_963574885.1. Taxonomy (NCBI): domain Eukaryota; kingdom Metazoa; phylum Chordata; class Mammalia; order Primates; family Lepilemuridae; genus Lepilemur; species Lepilemur ruficaudatus. Next base: position 31,926 of record CAUYRT010079422.1, on the reverse strand, counting down.
AAATGTTGCTAAGGGAAACTTTGTTGAGAATCTGTTACTTGCCTCTAGTGGCTCTAAACAAAAAATGTCATGCCCACTTCAAAGTCAAAAAACCTTTTTAAAGAGGGGGTAGGGTAGAAAGGGGAGTAGAACTGCATGATCCATGCAAGACCAAAAGCCTCCTGTGAAGTTAGTAGTCCACCACCGGTCACACAGGAAGAGAGGCTGTCAGCGAGGAGGACAACAGGGGCCTGGTGGCACCAGCTGGGAAACCCAGGGCAAGTCACATAAGGTCTCTGAGCCTCAACAACAAAATCAATAATTGGTTGAGCGGGGAAGAGAGGATACGCTTTCTAAAGGTTTGTTCTTGGGATAAAATACAGTATTATGTTAACCCATTTCAAGTACCGCTGGCTTATAATAATCCCTCCATAGATGGTAATTGTTCTAACGATGACGATAATGATGATGATACTGACAACACTGAGTATATATTTCTTGGCCAACAACAAGGATATACACAACGCCCAGTAACCAGGAGCACTTTCACTCAAAGCAAAGTTTTGGGATAATACGTGAAGTTGGGATTCTACTTAGGACAGGGCTTGTGGATAAAACTGGTATCACCACCAACACCACCCCATCCCCTACACAGTCATGTCAAAGCAATGGATGAGAACATTACACAGGCAATACGATTTAATGTATTTCAAAAATTCACTCTTAAAGTAGTAATTGCACTGATGTTTGTTAAGTTTAGGCAAGTAAGATAAGCCGCTGCATTAACAGCAGTAGGGCTCAAGACAGGAGCAGCAGGACCCTCATCTGAATCTGTGAAGATCTGCAGGATACCGTGTAACTTGAGACAAGGTGCCCACTAAGCAACCTGGAAGATGCATCTCTAAATCACATGGGCAGTTTTTGACCTGCTGACAACTCTTTCATTCATTTATTCAGCCAGTATTTACCAAGCACCTACTAAGTGCCGAGCACTGGTCTAGGTGCTGGAGACACAGGAGGGGACAAACAAGGATCCAGTCTCACAGAGCTTACACAAACACTGAGGGGACAGTGCTAGGGCCGTGCTAATTCTCTCTAAACTCTAGTTCCCAACTTTTGCTGAAGGCAAATTAAATTACAGAGCACACGATGACTGACCATCACCAAACTTATTCTCCATATACGAAGGAGCACTTTCTAACCTACGCAAGCAAACTGTGCTGCTTCCTCACAACATAAGAGCAAGTCCTATAAACTCTTTCTGAAGGGTCACAGAAAACTCGAGCCTCTGAAGGAACAGAAGATGTTGATAAATCTTTCCCTTGCTCTTCCAGCTCTCGATCTTAGCAACACCCACAGAGGCAATTAAATATTTATCCAATATGATTACCCCCCTACTTCATTTCATGAAAAGAGAAGAAAATTCCTATTCACACCTTTGATGCTTGGGGGCATTCTGTTGAGCCCCTGTGTCTGATTTATTCAGGTGAGGATATACAACTCTTGGGCTAATGGGTGTGATTCTGAATCTTGACATGGGAAACTTCAGAGAAACCCCACCACCCATCACTCCCAATTCTGGGGAGGCTGGAATAACACAAGCTTGAATCCAGAATGGGCACATCTGTACAAAAATGAGATACCTATTATGGGCTACGGCTTTCTCAATGACTCTTGGTGAGACTTAGGATTATGAAGAGAATTCAGAGTGAGAGAGAATACCCACCCCACAGGAGCTTTATGATTCTAAGATAAGCCTCTTTCTCATCTGTTTTTAATATAGTGCAAAGGGAAGCAATATCAGGATGCTTGCAGGTCCTCAGATGCCCTCAGATTAGGAATTCGGTCATGAAATTCCATGGCTTCTCTACCTTTACACCCTACGATGCACGTGAAGGACTCAAAAATTGTGGGTACAAGGCATCATGTAGGCACACAGATCTCAGATGACACAACGGGAGCTAAATGAATGTTTCTCGAAAAAAAGATTCTAGGACTTGCTTGGGTGTAATGCTGAAACATGGCATGCAGTGCCCTCATCTTGGAAGCTCTGAATGTATATAAACTCTGAGGAGGCCCGTGGAAAAGAAATCTGTCCAGTTTAGTTAAACCTAACATGCCTCAAAATATTTGGCCATGGCACCCACTCCACTACCCGACTAACACATCAATGTAACAAAATTTATCCATTGCCTGTTATGTGCTAGGCACTATCATGGTGATCAGAGGGGAAATAGTTCTGGTCTTCATGGAACTTACAGATTAATGTTCATTTCCAGAGAGAACTATTTGAGGCAACCAGTGTGTCAGGTCTGTATCTGAGAATTTAACCTGATGCATCTCTCCAACTCAATAAATTTCCCTCTAAATCCCATGATCTTTAGACCTTTAAGGGACAAAGCTAGCAGATACTCCTCACAAAACACTTCTGCTCTGCAAAAAAGTGGTCTGGTATAGGCTCCCTGACTCCACTGTGTCAATGAAAAGCTCTGTACCAGATACCAATGGGTTTTTGTGCTGTTTATAATCACCACTATATATACAAACAGTGCCTGGCTCACTGTAGGCAATTAATAAATGTGTTTTTGAATGAACAGTGAATGCCAAGGACTCCCCTTAAAACCTCAAATTCTGATAAGAATGACCAAAGCAAAAATCCTATCTTAGTCTCCATAGCCAAACTGAATTTGGGTTCCCTTCATTAAAGGCTGACCTTACTGTGCAAACCTGCTTTATATGCCAAATTCAGATGTGGGCACCTCTTATCTGATGAAGCTATGAGCTAATATTATTTGCAAATGTTTTAATGACCAAATATAGCTAATATGTTGAAACATAATCCCTTATAGAGGCACAGCTGCCTCATGGTCTGAATATAAAATTGGGATTGAAGAGCACTTTCTCTAACATGAGCCCTGCAATTTCCTTTTAAAAAAATTTAATATTCATATATTTTAATTTTTCAGTTAGTAAAATAGGAAAATAAGCATTGGCTGGTCTGCCTAAATGGAATACATTTGAAACTTATAAACAAACAAGATATCAAGAAACAACATGATCACAAATATTGAAACTGGATGTGAAGAAAACTCAAGGGATTTAGCCTATTTTCAATCTCATACACAGGAAACACAGAATGACTTCCTGGCTGCAGTATTCCTATCAACAGCAAGAAAAATATCTCAAAGAAAGGAAAGGGAATAATTAATTGTTTTTCAAATAAGACAGCCTGCTGAGGCTCCCCAAAATATACAGAATCTTTAAAAGTGGAATTAATTTTCCCTGGATTTCATAATGCTTTATTTCTTACCTTATCTTTACACATTCAAGTGGCATATCATTTTTAAAAACCATCAGGGTAAACAGAATCTAATTATTTTATTGTGTAGGCTTTCAAAAGGTAAAAGAAATGTGAAGAGTTGAGAAAGTATGCAGCCCATATTGTTGGCATCTCAGCACTTATGATCATTACAAGCACTCACAGAAAGGCAATACCGGGCTTTAAAGCTGAACTGTATATTATCTCTTTCTTAGAGCCCTGGGGCTATCGCTGCAAAGCACAGTGGTCCATTCTAAGCTCTGAATAGAGAAAAGGAAGAGATCATTAAATTATAATTTCCATGCACAATTGGTACAAGTATTTCCTACCAACAGGATTAATATGAAAGCAAGATCCCAGAATAAAGCTGCTCAGCAGAGAGGATGGCAGTTTAGTGTCTTGTAAATTTGATTTCCCTGAAAGCCCTGACACATCATAATAGTGAAATCCTATTTACTGTAGCAAGCAGGATGGATAATGCTATTTAATACCCGGTGTACTGTGTGCCATCAACTCACAGCTTTGTACTCCATGTTCTCATCTTACCTTAAGGTTAATACTTCTTGACAGCCTACATGGTAAATAGAGCCCCAAATTAAGTGCTGATCCCATGATTTGCAAATCTTTCCTCTAAAGTTAGACACAGAAAAATTGGCTCCACTTAAGGGGATCAATTTACCTGGGTGTACTTTTAACAGCTCACCCCAGAAAAAAAGAATTTAAGTTACATCCCTAAAGCCAGATTAAAAATGCAATTTAAGGTTACCCAAACCACATTTCCCATTTGAAATTTCAGAGAGGTTCACAGAAAAGCCAATGCATTTTGAAAATTTGTTGAATAATGACTTAAGGATAAGACCCCCCCCCATATCCACTATACTGTATTGATTTTTTTCCCCAGAGAACAAAATAGGGGGGAAAACTCACCTTGTTTGCTACTTTTGGAATACCTGCAATAATAAACTTCCTTTAGGAAAGCAGGAAAAGAGTGTATAATAGTTCAGTCTTTGCATCTAAGTTATAAATACTGTGTCAAATATATTAACAAAAGATATGGTGACACTGGGCCTTATTAATCTTTCTACCTAACAATTAACACATAAGAGCATTTATTTGAACTATCATTATTTGTTAATAAGAAAAAAGAGAGTAACTCAATGTACATGCTCCAAGCCACTTTACTAAAACCTTTGTCATTTACAATATCACAATTAAAAGTGACACTGGTTTCTATTGCCTTTAATGTTCAAACTTATGGACCAGAGAACCTCATCTCTGTTTTTGCAACTCTGGGTAACTGCAGAAACCACAGGGAATCTGCCCTGATTTCAACATGAATGAGGAAGCTGGTACAAAATTTCCAAGTGTCAAAGGAATAATATATCTCTCTAGGTTAACAAGTGCAAACTAGCACAACCTACGTAGGCGTATCTACCAGAAAGTTACACTTTTAACTATTGCGTTAAATTTGCTATAGACATCACATTGCATGGCCAAAATGAGTAAACCACATGACCAAAAATCATTGACAACTGTTTGGAAAGCACTGTAGGGGGAAAATATCAAAGGGTTTTTAATATACCAAGTTTATTAAGTTCTCTCTCTACCCCCTAAAAAGGATTGTTTATATTTTAGTTATTTCAGGTGTCAATAATCTAATTGTGAATCTATCCTGTATTAATCCCTTGAAAAGGTTGACCCAGCTTCACTCACTGAAATATTTTATAATGACAGATTTCATCTGGTAGTAAAAATGTATCATAATTTCTTTCCATAAGAAGTACACTAGGCTGACAATAACCTGTTCTGTTGTCATTTCTCTTTATTATCATTGTTGGCATTATTTTTCCCCCAAGCTTTGCACGGAGCAGCACAGACACAAAGGTACTAACCGACAAAGAAGAAATCAAGCAATCAAAAGCCAATTAATCATACAGATGAGCCCAACACTTTATGATGCAATAAAAGATAAGTCATCCACCATAAGTGAGAGACTTTTAAAAATTGCTCACTTGATGTAAGCATGACCTTAGAATTTAATTAGCAACTCTCTCCACAGGTGACAAACTAGTAATGTACTTTTCTTCTTAATGGGAATTTATTTTTCACCATACTTTTTGCATTACTCTCTTTTGCACAGCTTGTACCAATTTCCTCTCCCTCTTAGTTCTACAGAAATCACTGCAGTGCATATGCAAACAGCCGCTGAAATCCAGAGGTGTGTGTAAACGGAAGGCATTCCATGCCACACTGCCAGAGGTGTTTGTAAACTGAATGCAATCTATGCCACACTGCCATTGATTATTTACCAGCTATAGGATTCAAGTGTCTAAAACAAAATGTCTGCTCTCATGGAACTCCTATCGGAAGGCAGACACACAAGTTAACATGTAAACGAGTAAACTAATTATAGATTTGGAAGAATGCTTTGAAAAATATAAGCACATTGATATACAAGTTATAGACAGGGTTGGAAGTTCTAGTTTCTGATACATTGTTAGGAAAGGCTAAAACTTGTCAGGGAGTCAGAGACAGCTATTCAGAGTTGGAAAAGAACATCCCAGGCCTCGAGAACAACAAATGCAAAGACCGTGAAGTGGAAAAGAATTTTGAAGGACAGTACACACTCAGTAGTTCCTCAATATAGTAAGCACATAATAAATAATAGATATTATGTTTAGAAACAAGCAGGTATCTATTTGATTACATGCCATGGAAAACTACCCTCTTAACAAAATACTTCTTCCATTTATTATGTACAGTACATAGTCAGAAAAATATTTAAGATGGCTATAAATATATCTTCATATTTAAAAATGTGAATAAAAGTGCAAATGGAGTAGGGAGGAGTGGAGAGGCTTTCTCAAAAAAAAAAAAAAAAGAAATGCATGCCATAGGCATCCTACCAGGTTGATCTGAACATTTTAAGTATACCTAACTAAACTCTCTGATCTCTCTCAGCTCCTCAAGCCACCAGGACTTTTTATATCTTCTTTCACACTGTGCCAAAACCCCCCATTCTTAGGAAAGCCAAGAGCAAAGTGGATTCAGTAGAGCAAATCAATTCAAATTCATAATTGAGAAGTTATACATGCAAGACACACTAACCATCAAAGAGCTCAAATCTTCAAGATGTCCTGGGGAGACAGGGGCTTTCAGCATGGATGGCCCCTGGGGGCTGTGGATTCTACTCTGTAATACTAAGGCCTGGTCCTTCCTCTCATTTCCCTCCTACAAGCCAACAGACTCTTAGAAAATACACATTTTTCTGAAGAATATGTAGATAATCCAGACTCAAGAATCACCAAAACAGTTTACTGAAAGTAAAAGTTTGTTTTCTTTCTAGAAGATGCAATGAGATGACTATAGCAATATCATGAAAGTAAGAGTGAATGCATGAAGACCTCAAAAAAATTTTAAAACTGCTTGAATGATTATGAATTTCTTACTTCAAAGTGAAAGAAGCACAACTAGATATTATTAATAAAGTAACTCTCAGGGATATCATGATACAGTTGCTAGGTAGCCAGACCTTATTTATTCCCCTTTGGCCAAATTTTCCCAGGAAGCACCAAATCCTAGGGGGAAATTATGCATTTTTTAATGCATAACACTTTTAGTTTATGAGGTAGCATTAATCAAATTATAAGCATCAGGATCTAAAAAGTTGTGTTAGAAGGCAGGAAGAACTAACTTACCACCCAAACAACTACTACAATCAGAAGGATTTAACTTCTTAAATACAAAGCCAACACACATTAAAGATAGCATTGGATAGTTGCTAAAAGCTCAGGTGTGGAGCTTGGCTCAAATCCAGATCTAGCACGTTTTGGCTGTATATTTTGTGGCGGCATATTCTTAGGCAAGTTACTTTAAAGCCTTAGAATCTTCACCCAAACAACAGCATGGAAAGCCTTCTAGGGTTGTTTATGAGGTTAAAATGAGATAATCCATACAAAGTGCCTAACACAGTGTAAATGTACAATAAATGTTATTGTTAGCTACTATAATAATGGTGATGCTATAAATTATATCAAAATATTCAAAGTGAAACTGTCACACAGGATAGATTTAAATCATTAATGTAAATGGTTAGTGAAACAGATACTAAATATTTTATGTATATTTAATAACTATATACTAATTGCTTAAACATAACTTTATAGTGTAAGCTTAGTAAATCTAAGATTCATTCACTGGACTTCTATGTGTGAGCCATGGAAAATGTAGAAGTAAGAAAATGAGCTCTGCCTGCAAGGAATTTGCAAGATAAACATACATAACTAATCACCATTATTATAAATAAAATATAGCATCCTACAGAGAGGTCTAAAGCATTATGGATTTATTTGTCAAGTATAAAACAAAGCAAAAATAAAGTTAGAAAAATAATAAAATAATAAAATTAAGTTAGAAAAACAAACAAAAAAGCAGAATTCTCCAAGGGACTTGGAGACCGCTTCTTAAAAACATTTAAGAACCTTCTCTTTGAAAACCGCTCTAGGCTGCTTCTCATCAAATCACCAACCAGGAATTAACACTCCACAAGTCTCTTACACCAACAACCAGGAATTAATACTCTCTAAGTATTTTTCAATCAACCCACACATCTTAATGTGATACCTTCAATGTTTTTTTTTTTTTTGAGACAGAGTCTGGCTCTGTTGCCCAGGCTAGAGTGCCATGGTGTCAGCCTAGCTCACAGCAACCTCAAACTCCTGGGCTCAAGGGATCCTTCTGCCTCAGCCTCCCGAGTAACTGGGACTACAGGCATGCACCACCATGTCTGGCTAATTTTATATATATATATATTTTTAGTTGTCCATATAATTTCTTTCTATTTTTAGTAGAGACGGGGTCTCGCTCTTGCTCAGGATGGTCTCCAACTCCTAACCTTGAGTGATCCTCCTGCCTAGGCCTCCCAGAGTGCTAGGATTACAGACGCGAGCCACCGTACCCAGCCAGCCACCGCACCCAGCCACCTTCGATGTTCTTAAAAGATAAATGTTTACTTTCACATCTGCGTCGATGGCATTCGCTAACTTAGCAACATTTGACTATGAAATAAGAACTTGAAAAACTTTTCAAATGGCTTCAACCTCTTTCAGTAAAGAGTTGCTACTTTGAGTACTGCTGCTAAGAAGTATGAAACCAGTGTCACGTTAAACTTATTACTCCTAATGAGTTAGTGAAAGGAGAAAATGATCTGAGACTCCAGGTGGACTAGCCTATATAAATACCTGGGTGGAGAAAGCTCCATTCACACTTGGGAATTATCTAATTGGTAAAGAGTTTAAAGAAATAGACCCAAGAAGCAAACCAAGCTGTATTACAAAACTAAATGTGCTTCACATGTTTAGTGGATTTTGATTCATACTCTCAAAAGAAACTGCATCAAGCCAATAAAAATAAATGGTTCAAGTAACGAGTCATCAAAAAGTGATAATGTATACAATCTGTGTTTGTTAATCTGGTAGATTAACAGATGGTTAGGTTATCTCAGGGATAACCCTCAGAATGATTCTGTAAAAGACTCATTGATGTTTCCCGTTCCATTAATGATAAACCACTTGATATCGACTTTATGGTTTCATCATTTCATTTGGTTAAAAGGGAGAAAGATATGTGTTTATATTCACTTTTAAACCACAGGCAACCTGGATTTCACAGTAAGTTAGATGATTCTGCAAGTTATCATAATATTATAATCATTTTTCTTACATTATGCATTATTGGATTCAGCACTTTTACACCTTCTAATACAAAGTGTGTGCAGAATTCCAAACAGAAATGGTTAGACATTGTAATTTTCACTGCTGTCACAATGCAAGAGAAAACCCCTTCACAATCTCTTGCATTAAGCCTAGAAAACGCTTTATCATTAGAGACCTAAATGTCTCTCGTATATTCCTAGAAGAAATCCAACTGGACAAATTCAGCTTAGGTACTTTGGGAATGGCAGTAATAATCAAAAGCACGACTATACAGAAGAGGGCAGAAGACATGAGGAAGTTGAATAATACTAAAGTAATGTTATGATTATTAGTATCTTGTACATAATGGAAAGTAGATAGCCTTTAAAGGTAACAGCTGATACCTGATAAGCTCTTTCCAGTTTTCAAGGGGCTTTTTACATATATCATTATATCTGCCCCGCAACCACGAAGGTGAGCAAGGAAGAAGTACTACTCTCATTTTAAAGAACAAAACACCACAAGAGATTAGGTGAATTGCCAAACAGCTAGGTAACAAAAGCATGCCTTCTGATTCCCTGATTAGCTTTCCTTCTACCATATTATTAAATATTGAAGTTATTAAGTATTAATTAATAGCAGTGTGATCATTCCACCTCAGGATTCTAAGCTCACCAATGCTTCCCAGCTTTCAGTTTAAATTCCCGGAGTACTACTTTCCAGCCTGATCTTCAAAAAAGAAAAAAGTATATCTTGCCTACATTAAAAGAAACAATCACAATGACTTGATCTCATCATATTGTAGCCATATGATTTTCTAACACCTGCTCTACCTGATGCCAAAAACAGTTATTTACTTGCTAAGCAGACAAGCTTAACCTGTAGGAAACAAATCCTCTCAGTCCCTTGTACCAGTCTGAATTGTCTCAATCAAACTGGTGGATCTTGAGAAATGGGTGAATACTTTTTAGTGCCTTTTCCTGCACCTGACAGTGACTAATGGCAAATTCATAAGGCACATTGTAAAATGATGGCAAAGAAAACTATCATTGGGTGGGGAAAAGCGGGTGCTGGGTGAATCGCTTTCACTTCACTTTCATTCATTCATTTCAGCTAACATTTATTATAAGTGTCGGGTACAGAACACAAAGTATAGTAAAGTAATAGCTGCTGTGAATGAGTGGTTACTCTGTGCTGGACAGTATTATAGGTGCTTTATGAGAATTAGCTCATTTAACAAATTAGCGAGGAAAGTACTATTATACCATCACTTGACAGATGAAAAACCTAAAAGGTTAAGTAAGATGCTCCACATTATACAGCAGGTAAATGCCGGTTCAGGGATTTAAATCCAAGGCATCTGACCTCAGAGTCTGTGCACAAAGCCTGGGTTCTGCAGACTACAACCCCTGGGCCAAATCAGGCCCACCACCTGTTTTTGGTTTTACATTTTTAAATGGTTAAAAAGAAAATAATTTTGTGACATGTGAAAATTATATGAAATTCAAACTTCAGTGTCCGTAAATTAGAACATAGCCAAACTAATTCATTTACATATTGGCTTTGCCTGCTTTTACATTACAAAGGCAGAGCTGAGTAGCTGTGAGGGAACCATTCATGGCCTGAAAAGCTAGAAACATTTACTATCTGGCCATTTACAGAAAAATTTTCTGACTTATGCTCTAAAAAATTTCACTTTATGCCTATTCAACATCTCTACGTGAATGTCTTGGGAAGTGTCCCAAACTTAACATATCCAAAATCAAACTCCTGATTTCCTCTACCACCCACATACATCCCAGTCCATATCTTAAGAGTTCCCCCCTATGGAAAGTCCATCCTTCTCTTAATAGTTATAAAAGCCACAGACCCAGAGTATTTGGCTCTTTCTGTCACTCATGTTCCAAACCATCATCAAATCCAGTCAGCTCTACCTTTGAAATATCCAACCACATTTCATCACTTCAACAGCTTGCACCCTGACCTACGCCACTGCCATTCCTTCTCTGAATTATTGCCATACACTCTTAGTAATTCTTCCTTGCTTCAAAACTTACCCAAGACAGCAGCCAGACCGCTCTTCTGCTCACAAACCCTCTGACCATCCCAGACATGCCAAGGACACTCCTGCTTCAGGGCTCTGGCACGTCCCTATTACTGCTTCCCCTGTTTCTCTTCTCAAATGTCACCTCATTAGATAGACCTCCCCTCTCCCTCCAACCCATGCCTAAGCTGGGCCCCGAAACCCCCTTTCTCCTGCTTTATCGTTCTCCAAATTATCACATCCTGCCATACGACACGGATGCTGGCTTTAAACTGAATTTAAGTTCCATGAGAGCAGCTGTTTAGTTCATTGTCTCCACCAGCACATATCTGGCACTAGACCAGGGCCTGACTTGTATTAGGTACTTACGTAGATATCTGCTGAATGAATGAGAAGATAGCCCCTATATTCAAGAAGCACTCAGCCCAGTGACATATGGAGACAGTAAACACATTTAACATATCAATAACTGTACTGAGTGGGGTTTAATTGTGTATTTCTTATTTTTGCCTACTTTCTTGTCAAATAACACATTCTAAACAAATCAAATTTGGGAGGACTCAATCAAAAGGAAGAGGGGGCTCACTCTGTCACCTCACAGTCTGTGTATGAAATTAATCTAGGTAACAAATCTACTTTTAGAATGGGTATACTGACGAGGTGCTCAAACTCCCATTCTTAAAGCCCGTGCCTTCTTCAGTCCTAATTCCCTCCTTTGCATCTCTGTCAAATTCTAGGTCCATGTTGACTAGACATACGTCTCTCCTCCTTCTCCTAATTCTTTTCTTTAAGTTCTACTATTCAGCTCCTACCTACTACTCCTGAAAGAGACATTCATTTCTTAGCCACAAATGCAGCAAAACAGAGTTTTCACAAAAAAAATGTATCTTTTAAAACACTACCATTTCTAAGAATGTACTCAAGTTTAGTCAATGTTTGGGGGAGTGAAGAGTAGCATTGCACTGTTTGACCTGAAGGCAACGTAGATTCTAAACATATAAGGAAAAATATTTGGGCAAGTTAGAAAGTGGTGAAATGTATCAATGAACCAGTAACACAACCATCCCAAAATGACAGAAGGAGAAATGACACTCCCAGGTAGAAGGAACTACATGTTTGGCCTCTTCACTTCTTGGCCACTTTTTAACAAGGAAATGCAGTTACAGTCCTTAATTTATTGATTTTTTAAATAAATATATGGGAAAGCTGCAGATGTGGTAATAGAAGAGAATCAATGACAAGAAATAGTCATACCCTCTCCTCCAGTCTAGCCAGCTGCTCTTTGTAGAATGCATCCTGCTTCTTTAGCACTCGGTCTTTCTCTTCCAGCTGCTTAGCCTAAAAAAGGAAATGAGGAATATGCTATATCAAGAAAAAGCAGCAACAGCAAAGCAAAAGTATAAATTGCATTACAAATAAGTATACAAAGCTGAAGATTTTTGCAATCTATTAGGTCTCTGCCATAGAAAAAGATTAATAAGATGATGATTGCTGCATTTAAATGTAAAGAATAAGTCTGCATTGTATTTTTTTTTTTTTACTGTAATAGCTGTGTCCTACTTTGTCCAAATGTATTTGGAAATGTCAGAATACAACACACTACAGACTGTCTTATTTAACTTCTCTTTCAAAGAGTAATTTCAAGGACTAATATTTTGCAAAATAAAAACTTTGATTTTACTCTGAGCATAAGAAACGTGGTTACTAACCTTCTTGAAGAACAACAAAAAAAAGCCTTAATTACATTTTGTACATAAATCTTATGTTTGAGAACTCTCAAATTGCCCACTGAAACTTGCATATAAACATATGCATTGTTACCTAATTCCCTTTTTACAAAGAATTTGTTGTCTTGGATGGGTGGGAGCAAAAACTACTATAATTGTTTATTTCAATAATTTAACATAATGATAATAAATAAAAATAATTAAAAGTAATTAAAAACCTTTAGTTATCTCACTTCTAAATTTACAAAATCAAAAAATAAGTAATAAAATATTTTCGGTTCTTTAAAAAAATAATGATAAAGCTGGCTACTTATGGATATTTTTCAAGATTAGTAAAAATGCATTTCTTAAACAGTTGCTAGTATCTTGAATATTAGGTTTAATTAACCTTTATCTCTGAGAGGAGGGACCTCCCTATATAACTCTGAGTTAGTAAAGTTTTTAACATACCTTTTGCTCAGTGAATGCTGAATGCATACCTGACTACTACTTATAAGAAATAGAGCAAGTATATATTTTGGCATTACCAGCCTTGTGCCATGCGCCATGTTCTTTTGCTAAGTGATCGAGTATTGCCTGGCTCAGATGCCAAGGTGTCTGTGTACTCAACTACCTGCTTAGTTTGGGTGAACCCATTTGCACATTTGTAGGTTGTTGTTTTGCTACTTACTTTGTCTTCCATATCCTGCAGCATGTTAAAAACAAACAAACAGTTATTTCACAACGTAAGTATTGTTTTATCCTATGTCACAGAGAAATCTAATGGATAATATCTAAAATGCAAACCAAAGAAGACAATGGGGGAAAAAAATAAGACAAAATGCTTAACTTGGGACACATTTAAATATCACTGTGCTGTTACAGTTTGAATAGAAAATTCCAATGAAAAGTTCATGCTGCCGGAATGCATATGAATAAATAAAAAACACAATAGTAAGATGAAATAAAAATACTTTCATATGCGAGTATATAATTTATGGCTCCTTAGTGCAACACAGTAAAACCTTTAGTGGACTGTTAGGAATGTAAAAGAAAAAATAAATGGAGAATTTTTAAGAGACAAAACTAAGTGTGAAGAAAATATACATGACTACATAACCTAAAGAGAAAAGTCTTCTCTAAAATCAACACACACACTCAAAACACAAATAAAGGAAATAGATAAGAACAGACTCATAAAAACGTCCATAAAACAAAAAAAATCATAAAGTCAAAAGAACAAGAAAATGGCAAAAAGAGGAAAAGAAATGCCAACATGTAACTGTGAGAGTTAATGTTATTAATATATAGAGTACCTAATAACAGCCTTATTCCTCCTCCTTCCCCCCACCTAAAAAAGCCAAAAGAAAAATACAAAAATAATAAACTGGCAATTCACACATAAAAAATACAAATAATAAACACATGAAAAAATCCAACTCCACAGGAAATCAAAAATGCAAATTAAAATACTGTTTCATTATTCATCTATTAAAATGACAAATATAGAAGATAATAATACTCAATATTGGCAAGGCACAGAAAAACAGGCTCTCCTATATATTGTTGGTCAGAATGCAAATTGCTATAACCATTCCATAAATTAACCTGATAGAATGTACTAAGTCTTAATAATGTACATATGCACTGAGGTCTAAAAACTGTACTTCTTCTAGTACTTAAGTAATTAAGGCAATATGCCAAGATGTTCATTATAGGGTTGCTTAGATTTCCAAAGAAACAAACAAAAAAAAACCAATCCAATGGTTGAATAATATATATACGCTAAATATACTATGTAAAAAAGAAAAAAAGACTATGAACAGGAAGGACAGTATGACCTCTTTTTTGTAGCAAAGAGGGAAAATAAAAAAACATCCTGTATTCTATAAAATGTCAACAGAGGTTACAATAGAGTAGCAGGCTTATGGGTAGTTTCTATTTTCTTATTTTGCTTCTTTATATTTTCAGAATTAAAAGTAAACTTTATAGTCAAGGGGCAAAAGGAAGAGATTTTTTGAGGTGAGGCAACAAAGACGTTTCTTGATTATGGTGGTGGTTACACAATGTTACGCATTTGTCAAAAGTCAGAGAACTGTATATCAAAAAGAATGAATATAAAATATAAATTTTTAAAAGAAATATACATTAAGTGTACCAAAATTTATAAAAATTACTATAAACACATGGATGTGTGTATAAATCTTTATTATTGTTAATCTTCTTACTATGTGACCAATTTTACTTCCAGGCATTCAACCCTAGCAAATATTAAGTGCAAAAAATTTACATCCAAGAAAATACAATCGGCATTATTTAAAGCAACAAATAAGCATGAACAACAGAGGTTTGAGTAAATAAGATCTGGCCCAACAACAGGGGATTGATTATAAAGAATTTAACCTAGCCATATGATCAAACATTAAAGCCACTGAAAACTGATGTTTTAATAGAATAATTAATTTTTTAAGACAAAATACTAAGTCAGAAAAAAACACAAGTCATAGAATGCACAGTAAGTTCTAAAAAATGGAGGAGGGGGAAGGGGAAGAGAGAGAGAAGGTTGAACGTCTGTTTACACAGGCAAGGAAAAAGTATGAAACACGCTAACATGTTAATAGTGGTTATGATATGCATACTTCTTATTATAACTGTTCCCTCGTTCCTAAAATGAACAGCTATTCTGTAATCAGAAACAGTATCTTTTAAACAACAATATTACATATATTTATCCTTGACTAACAGATGGAAACATCAACATGGCATAGTACCTAAAAGAGTGAACTATTAAGTAATTTCATTAACCCCCAACATTTGTTTTAACAACTTTAACAGTTACAGATAGTAGGTAAAATAATGTCCACGCTAACTCCTTAATGTATTAGCACCGGTTCTCTCCCATTCAATGTATGACATTACCCATGATGGCTGTTAAAGCACACTCGCACTAAATAATGTTTCTTTTGTTCTCACAGTGAGATAAAAAAAAAAGAGAGATGCAAAATGCCAAACAGATACTCCATTATAGTTATTTAGAAAACACAGAGAGAATTCAATGCTACAACTATATTGCCTGAGCTGAGGACACTACTGAGGACACTGCACCAATTAAGAAATGTAATTTTGAAGAGCTGATTACAACCTTAATAAAGGATATCCAGGAATATGCCCATTTACTTATCTGAGATACAATTTTTGAAAAATTTTAAAGCAACATTCCAAAAGGTCGGATATGCACACTGAAGATGAAAGAGGGGATATACCTTCAAAGACCTGACAACACCAAACTACAGGGGCTTGTAGCACAAATCTTTCCCTCGATGACAAACAGAATCAATAGTCAGATCCACTGGGAGGAATAACAGAGCAAGCAACATGGCCACAACACTTTAATGGCACATTGCTTTGAAACAGTTAATGTGATGCTAGGAGAAAAAGTCACACGATATGAATCCTGAAACTTAAATAAGCCTAGAATACACTGACTAAGTTAATAGCTATTGAGGATGGAGAGTCACATTCAACTTAAAAGCAGTAAACCAACTGCATGGAAATAAAAGTTCTCTGTAGAACCCTTTAACAGATATAGAATAATTGTAAATGAACAAATAAAAACAAAGAGGATTATAACATTATTTATTGTTATACAATCATTTCTTAGGGGAAAAAAAGAATATAAAAAGTTTCTCACTACTGCCTGTTTACTATTCCTAGAAGAAATGTGCACTGATTAGTTTTCAGATCTTGCTAGATTTGGGATAACATGATGAGGCTTGAAAACGTGACAGACTGTGCTTAAGTGGATCATTATAGAAAACCAGAGCATCCCGTAAGCAAGAGAAACAAAGAAAATAAAGAAATCAAGTTTTAAGAAATTCAACACATAAACATTTTGATGTCTTAACTCAGCGTTGGTGGCTAGGTTAAAAATGAAGTATACAGTATTCACTTCCTTAAAGACTTATCTCTTCTCAGAAAGGACTCGAAGGTGCTTTACAATAAAGGATGTAATAAAGTGAATACAAGAAAAGCTGGGATTGCGGATGTGACATATTTTGCTGATAGGAACTTTACCTTCCCATATATATTCTTAGGTATCTCTTCATAGCGCAAACTTTTCGGCATTACTATACCCTTTTAGCCTCGGTTGCTCCTGGGGACTAAGGTACGGCACTAAGCACAAGACACTGGGAACTCAGTGACATCACAATGCCTTAGTTCAGAGGCAATGTATTGTTACTTCGTACATCAAGAACAAGGCATGTTAAGGCAAGATTCTGTGCTATAGAGAACTTGAATATTTTAAATGACAAACTTCCTTGAAATCCCCGTATTCAATTTTAATAGCTCAAGATAGAAAACAAAGCAGGTATCTGCTCAGTTTTCCAAGGGATGGTACTATGCAACCAGAAATTACTAGGACTGAGAAAAGGCAACAACTCTGTATCAACCTAAATAGGAAATCACTACATTTCCTTTATTCTAAATCTCATAACCATCTGAAACATACATATAATGAACTGAGAAAGATTAATCTTTCACAATGATATGGATAATCTGTGGTAAGCAAAATCTACCTATCATGTTACAACTCATATAGGTAAATCAGCAAATAAGAGTAGAAAAAAAAGCTTTATTCCTTGTCAGAACTACATGAGCAACAATATATATGAACCTAATAAAATTATATGCTGACATGAAACCAAGAAAAAGAACTGAAATATCAAAGGGGGCCAAACCATAAACTTGTAACATAATATTACATTTAGAAGCTGTAGAACATGATCACTGTGAATATCAATTAGCCATAACAGAATAATTAAAGTAGCCATGTATTCAATTAGTTGAGTACTCGACTTGTGTTATAAATGAAAAATTATGTAGGGTTCACTGAGCCTTTACCAAGTGATGCTAATAAACAAAGAACTATATTTAAAGCCCTGTTTTCCAAACTACACCAGAAGGTGACCTTCAATAGGGTAACTCATCTAGGTGAACGTAAATTATGCCCAACGTATTATCAACATTATTATACTTTTCGGTGACTATTTAGAGGCAGAAGCATAAGGTGTAGGCAACCCCCTGTACTGATGTCCACTAACGCCACCATACCTCATGTAGGTTGATCACAGACCAGAGATAGGGATGATAAAATCACACTCTTCCAATAGACTTCTTTATGTGAAGTCTGGAACTCAAATTCAAGCCCCCAGGACTGGGTCAAGTCAGTTTGTTTTTGTTTTTTTGTTTTGTCTTCCCCAGAAAAGTTTCAAGAACACTTGTCTACATGTCAGCTCTTTCAATACTAATAGCATACTGGAAACAGCCCACTGAGTATTGTTCTTTGCAACTTTTGGGCATGCATGTTTATTCGTTTGAAATAAGAAAGCAGAGGCAAAGATTGAAACTAAAAAGTAAAGCCAGGCTGGGTGTAGTGGCTCACACCTGTAATCCTAGCACTCTGAGAGGCCGAGGCGTGAGGATCATTCGAGGTCAGGAGTTCAAGACCAGCCTGAGCAAGAGTGAGACCCCCGTCTCTACTAAAAATAGAAAGAAATTAGCTGGACAACTAAAAATATATAGAAAAAATTAACCAGGCATGGTGGTACATGCCTGTAGTCCCAGTTATTCAGGAGGCTGAGGCAGAAGGATTGCTTGAACTCAGGAGTTTGAGGTTGCTGTGAGCTAGGCTGACGCCACGGCACTCTAGCCCAGGCAACAGAGCATGACTCTGTCTCCAAAAAAAAAAAAGTAAAGCCAACAATGAATAAAGAGAGGAAACTGTTGGAGTACTAATTTAGAACAAAAACCAATCTAGTGGTATTTATCGTTAAATTTTTCCATAAGTTCTCTCGTAACTTTGACGTAGATCGTAGTGCTCCACAAAAGCAGCACAATTAAGTGCTATGTTAATAGATAAAATCAGAACCAGTTTTGTAAGATTTCCTCTACAGTTTGGGGGAGGAGGTTTAAACTTTACATTTACTTTTCCAGTTTTCTAGTTTTATTTCATAATTCGGAACTTATTAGCACTATGACATAGTGGGAAACTCACTTGGTGAAGAGACAGGAGACTCAGATGCCCATCCTGGCTCTGCTAAATCACCGCATGACCATGCACCGACCCACCCCAGCACTCGTGTTCCAAAACTGCTCTTGAATGTTACTTTCTTCATGTGGTCTTTGTCAAGTTATACACCTGCTATGTCTCCCGCTTTTGCATCTAATAAAATCTTTCAATAGGTTTCTTATGGCACTTGTGTTTGATTTGCATTGTACCATACGTTTACTAACCCACTGTGCCTCTCCTTAACTGTGAGACAAAAAAGGGGCTTTCCTCCTCTCTGTCTTTGACTCAACCTAGATCTGTACTGCCCACAAAGGAAACACTCAGTACATGGTGGCTGAACTAAATGAACTGCACCGAGGGGACGAGTTTGTACAAAGTAAGCAGTCACATCTTCCAGGAAGGAAATCTGTCATAATGTCCATGATTTGCTTCAAAATGCCACAGCAAACATTACGTGTACATGTTTTTTAAGCTCTGAACTAGGTGCTGCCACCATGTTACCCAAGTAAGCACAATCCAAAGAGCAATCAGCAAGTATTCTCATAAGCAGGTCAAAATTGGAAGCTCAGAAGGTAGAAGAAGCCACCAGAAGGGCTCATTCATCCATGTCTTGATAAACAGTGATGTTTTGCTAATTAGCAAAATGACTGTTGGAAATAGGATTTTATTAGTGAAAATGGTCCATTAACCAGCATGATAAATGCTACATATGGGTTCTTATTAGTAAAATGAAAGCTATCAAAAAGATACAAGTGTTAGATGTCATATTACAACGATACTCCTACATCTGCTGCAGGAACAGGTTATGTGAATCCAATGAGGCCAATAGCTCTAACTTTAGGGATGGTGCCTCAGAATTGATCCCTAAGCAGTCCTGGATCCAGCCATTCATTTCAGACAGAGATTCTCTTCTTTGGCACTATTGACATTTTGGATCAGATAATTCTTTGTTGTACAGAGCTGTCCTGTGCATTGTAGAAAGTTAAGCAGCATCCCTGGCCTCTAACCTGTACAGCCCAGTAGCACCACCCCCTTATCCTGAGTTATGACAACCAAAAATGTTTCCAGACATTGCCAAATGTCCCCTAAGAGGCAAAACTGTCCCCTGTTGAGAACCACTGGTTTAAGAGGATTGTTGGCTGTCTGAGGCCAACCAAATAAGCAGCCTCATCTGCCTTGGGTGAAGTTTTCCTGCAAAGAAAAGTACTTAAAAAACCCAAAAAGCCCAAGACTTTGTTGAATTTTACATAATAGGTTGTATAAATTATTCTGTACATGCTTGCTGATAAATTTTTGTTCATTAAATGTCTATATGTGTTGTAAAATTGGGCTTGGGGTCTACTTGTGTTATACCTGGTAGTATGGTTGAATTGCAAAGGCATAATGTACAAAAGCAATGGGGGAAGCTCACATCTATGTAATGAATCATTTCCCAGTGAGAGAAAAAACTGGAAATTTTAATTCATTATTTTTTTTAATTAAGGAAGATAAGTATAAAACATGTACAAACCTCATTCTTTTCTACAGCTCTCGGTAAATACCAGAACCAAGGCTTCTACCACGTAAGATTTTTGAATCCATTTAACTAATGTTCAGTTCAGCAGGACTGATATTCAGTTGACATGAACTGGTACTGGTTGTTTAACATTTGTTCTGCTTGGGCAGTGACTATGCCATACCTGTTGTTAAATATTTTATATATCATTCCTGAGAACAAGGCGTATTGTGATTCCATTATAACGTGCAAGTTTCATGTTACAAAGTAACATGACATTTCAACATGAAATTTCAATATGAAAGGTGCTGAAATATATAACCTCATCAGTTCAGTGACATATATTCTGTGCTCCTTTCCCAACATTCATTTAAAAATATATATCCATCACAATCCCATATGTGGAAGAAACATTAAATAAATGCTGAATCAAAAGTGAAATAAACTGTTAAGGTTTCAGAATTCTCAAAAAGCAGTTTTATCTTCTCTAATGACACTACGTAGCTTCACCTACGTGTTTATGAAAGACACGAATATAAACAGGCATCAAGTCTAAAAGAAAAGACCATGTTGAACCAAATTCAGCAACTGAATATAAAACGTAAAGTTCCAGAAAACTAAGTTCCATAAAATAAATAAGGACTCTATGTCACAGAATCATTCACAAGCTTAAAAACTTTAAAGCTAAGAACTATAATTGAAAGAGGAAAAAGTGGTAAAGGCGGCCACATCCAATAAAACTGTGTAATTGCGTGGACTTAGAGTAGGAAGGGGTTTTATTATCAAATTCAGCTGCAGCATAGATTGGTGTTATCAACTCCTGAATGCTACCATTACTTGCAAAAGCAGGGTGGTCTCAACTCTAAACCACAGCTGTTGTGGAACAGAGTAGGAAAAAGTACTAAGCATTTTGAGTTATGTGACTTAAGGTGCAATTATACTAAAATGTTTCTATCTTCTTATTCTACATTGTGGGGAATAAAACTTCCATTTCCAGACACTTACATATAATCTTGTTTTACCATGGAGATTAAAAATCTCAGAAGCACTTTGCACATAGAGATGCTAGTTAAACTGCACTATCTGCGCCAAGGCATTTGGTGTCACTGATCTGACAAATAAATTGGACAATAACATGGAGACAATTACTGTACAACTTCTGAATTCCTTTTCTTAACCTGTATTTGTTCAATTTAAATTTAGATTTAATGTTCACACTATTGGGACCAATTGGCTAGTCAACTTCTTCAATCTGTTTCACATTTAGAGCTGGAAAAAACAGCCAGAGATCATTCAGTTCATTTTATAGGAAGTAAGTGAGGCTCCAAGTTTCTTGTTGGCTAAGGGAATTCTCAAAGTTCGAGAGAGAGCTGATTTTAAGACCCCTGCCTCTTGACAGCAGTGCACTTCCCATGGCTCTCTGCTTCTATTTCTTTTCATGTTGGAGTGAAGTTAAGCGAAGAAAATGTAAAAATGACTAATCAAACGTCTGTAGTGATTTTAAGCACTACTCGATATAAAGAGATTTTAAAAGATTTTCTGCAACAGTTAATGCAGAGTACACTAAAAGTACCTTATCTTCCAAACCACCTGTATACTATGTCGGTTCAGGTCTCCTGGGATGTAGATGCTGAGACACAGTTACAGTAGAAGAGACTGACTATGGGAAAATGTTTGGGAAAAACAGAGGAGAGAAGGGACAGGAGAAAGCAGGAGAGTCTCAGACTGTGTTGCAGGTCTGGCACCAGGAGAAAGGGAAGGAAGGAGACTACGTGTAAACAGCAGGCTGATGGGGAGCCCCAGAGCATGCACTGAACCTCAAAAGTGCAATAACCTGACGCTGTCAGCTAACTGCACCATACTCTTCATAGTAGATTCTCTCTTAAAGACAGAGCTAAAGGGCACATTCCCATGGCTGCCACATCATCGGATTTGCTAATTAACACAAAATAAAATGATGACAACAAACTCTGAGCAAGCAGGTCTTAGAAAACAAACTTTGAGTAGGTCTTAAACGTCAACTTCCGTGTCAAACAGAATAAATAAATCTAATTGGACCCATGGAATACCATCTAGCCCATAGTTCCATGCAATAGAAAAAGCAACAAAATAGACATCAGACAACTGAAGCTTTAATTTCCTCTTGGCTGCTAACAATCTTTTTGAGCTTGTTTTCTTATACCTAAAAGTCAGGGAGGGGATAGGCTAAATAACATCTAAGATCCCTCTAACATCACGTTTTATGCATTACATTTACCACAACATTTCTTCTATTATTCATTTTGAATCTACTATACAGCTAGGCCAGAGGAAATTCAATAAATGCGTATGTTCTGCTGCCAAATTGCTAGGATGCAACAAGCACACATTAAACAACATTTGGAAATAACCATGTGTATGTGACACCTGGTTGCCAGGGGCAGACACTGTGTGGCGGCAGCGATGTTCCCTCTCTGTCTGACTTGGCACTGGCAATGGGTTTGCAACCACCACAACAGGGCCTTAGCAATCAATATTCGCTGGGCTCCTTCCTGAACCTAACACCATCTGGCAAATTCAAATAGGTAAGATTGGAGCAGGAAAGGGGCCACTTTTCTACAACAAGTTCAACTCATAGCTGCTGATAAAATCACACTAGTTCTCGTTTTCTATATACAAATCAGTCAGGCATCTTAATCTCATTATGGCTCTTTACAGAGGTTGGTACAATGACATCTTATGCACATTTAGCTATGCAAACTCAACTGCCCAGGTTGAAGGTGGGAGAGAGAAAAATTTAAGTAGTGCTCAGGATTCCACCTGCTCCACAAGAAAGCCTGGGACAGGAGACATACATCAGCTCTACTCTCAGCCTGTCTCATTTCCCACATACCCTCACAGTTACGGTCAACATCTCTTCCCAGCGAATGGAATTCTAGTAGTTGAAGTTATATAGGTTTTAACCAAGCCTTTAAAAGAAAGCCAGCATTTTCATCTAGTGCTCAACGAAAGAAACCCACTGACCCAACAACAGAAGAAAAACTAGCAGTGCTGGACTCTTAAAAATAACTTTGAACAGAAGAGATTTTTACCTTACATGCTGATCTTAAATCCTTAAGTGAGATGCAACTCCACAATATTTCAAGGAACGTGAAATTTGGAAAAGTATTTAAAGTATAAAAATTACTTCTAAAAAAGCCTCCAGCTTACCTACCCAAGGAAAGGAGGTTACGAGATAAGATCATGGGAATAACTAGTGATAAACTCAGCCTTAAAGAAAGCAAGAAGGGAAAGAATCTTCGAAGGGAAGGATGGAAAGAAGAGAATGCACCCAAAGCACAAATCATCTGAATACAGAGCAACAAAGTATACAAGGTAGGATGGAAACAAGCCACTTCAGCTCCTGGATCTAGTCGGCTGAAGAGAGATGAGAGGACAGCTGTGATCTGCCTGTTGGAGAAGCCACACGGAGGTGACGGCCAAGATCACAGGAGGGAAGCCCTCGGCCCTCTAGTCTGACTCAGCTCTTGGGCCTGGCTCGTTTAGATTTAGCTTTGTTCTCACCCCTGTTTGTACTTCGGTGTGAGAAGACCACATGAAGCAGACAACTTTGGGACCTGAAATTCTAGAAGCCCTTGGTACACTGGGTGTGAGGGGTACATTTAACCAGAGGTTTGCTGTCAAGAAACTTAGCAATTGATGTAATTAAAATGTCAACTTACAATTTTGAATATCTTTGTTGCTTTTAAAGACCTATAACTACATGATCGCACTAGAAGGCCTCACTACCCAGCAATGTAAAGTACAATCGTCCCCAAGTATCTATAGAGGATTGGTTCCAAGACCCGTGTACCAAAATCCACAGATGTTCAAGTTCCCTGTATAAAATGGTATAGTATTTGCATATAGCCTACATAAATCCTCCTGTATACTTCAAATCATCTCTAGATTACTTATAATACTAAATGTAATGTAAATGCTATGTAATTTGTTGTTATACTGTATTGGTTTTTTATTCATATTACTTTTTTACTATTGTATTGTCATTTTGTATTGGTTTTTTCCCAAATATTTTCACTTCGTGGTTGGTTGAATCTGTAGATGCAGAACCTACAGATATGAAGGGCCAACTGTAGTACAGTTTTCACACAAACCTTTTTATTTTTATTTTCTTTACAGTTAAGGAAACAGTAGCAGACAAGAAACTTGCCTGAAATCCACATGCTGGAAGAGCTGTCTCCTGAACACAGAATTTCTGACTCTTCCCAAGACAGCTCACCAGATAGACCCTTCTCTATGTTTGGACCCATCAATAAAAAGCAATCCCATAATTTTGATTTGGTTTTGCCTGCTGCAAAGTCAGAACATCATTAACTACCTGACATGGGTATCCTGTCTGGTTGATGGTTATGGCTATTGTTTTAATTAAATATTGCCTTTCTGACATAAAAATCATCCTCCTGTGAGTATAATTTTCATTAATCCATCATATGATCAGATGCTAGAAAGCTCCTAGCAACTGTTCAGACTGAGGAGCTAAGTGATCAGATTCCAGCCCAGAGGAGAGTGATGCCCACCCTTAAGCCTTTAAACCAAGCACAAGTATATCACATGTAAAGTGATGATCTTAATGACAAACCATGAATGACATGTGATACCATATTTCTCGGCTATCAAAAAGAGAAATAATCATATACATCTGAGGCAGGAATATACCATAGAAACCAAGGCCCTCAGATGTTAAAGATACTTTTAGGCTACTTAGTCATAAAGATCAGAATACAGATTACCTTGACTCACACTTTAAAACTGGCATGCTAAATGATATCTCAGATATTCTTAAAAACCTACCTGTTTTTGGATTCCTTAAAAAGGAATCCAAAAATAAAAATTCTTAATATATTATTCCAAACATAACATCATTACCACTCCATCTCAGCCACCACATACACACATACATATTAAAAAGCATGCTTTAAACTGTGCATTTGCAAGGGTTGATCATCTACAGAGCTTCCAAGATGGAATTTCTTTAGAGGCATTTACTAACTGACATGAGTACTGTAGAGTGGACAAAGATATTGCAGACCACAAATCACAATAGTTGCATGGAAATGTTTTCACTGAAAGTAATAGACATATATGTTAAGCATCAATAACCAAGATGCGTAACTCAATTAGTATGGTGAGATAGATATTTCACTGACAGCTCTGGCTTGCTCCTGTAAAAATTTACACTATACAAAAAGAAGTGGATGTGAAGTGCCCTCACCACAAAAATGGTAACCATGTGAAGTAGCTAGATTTAACCATTCCACAATGTATATGTACTTCCAACCATGTTGTACATGATAAATACATACAATGTTATCTGTCAATTTAAAAATGCTTTTTTAATTTAAAAAATTTACAATATTAGTCAACTATTCAATTTTTTAAAGTGTTGAATGTTTTGTGATCCTTGCCATTTATCACCTGGCATAGAATATTCTAGGCTATAGTAAAGAATTAGTGCTTTTTCTAACTGAACTAAAAAGACAAGCTGTTTGGTTTGAAAAATGGCTACCACCTGCTATTAATCTGAAACTGAAAACAAGCAGTGTAATGACATTTAGCAAGTTAACACCCCCTCTACCACTTTCCTGAAAGATGAGGATAAGCGACATTTCACAATCTTCTGAAAAAAACTAAAAAAATAAAAAATAAAAAAATCCTAAGAAACAGATTTATATCTTACTACTGATAATGACCTATGAGATTATTAAAACCAGACACCGCACCCCTGCAGTGTGACAAGCCTGGTTTAAGCACGGAAGGAATTCCCTTCCAAGCCCCCCTATCTTTTTCCTTTTTTCTTTTTGTCTGGTGTCAGATGAATACAGCAGTAATGATGACATGATCAAGGAAGAGCTGAGGGCCAGCTGGAATATTTGTAAAAAGACTGCCTGGCTGGTCTTTGGAACAAGCTATCTTTTGTCCTACTAGAGCTTTCTGTCACCTGAGGTAGCCTGCATCCTCAAGAGATGAAATGCAACATGAAACTATTAATTGATCTATTGTCCAAATAATTCCTGTAACACTTTAGAGAACTTTCCCAATTTGTTTGGTAGAACGGCCATCAACTTACTCAGCTCTAAGCACAAAGCCATGATCTAAGCAAACTACACAATTCATGACAGTCCATAAATGACTCTAGGATATTCTAAATGTGTCTCTTCCTGCTGGAACAAATAAACCATACCCTACATACATGCTAACATGTAAAGCTAAATGCTAAAATAATTTACCCATCTGAAGAACAAAACAAACTTAATATACCTATTCATTTACTCAATAAGCACTCAATGAAAACCTATGTTACGTGAGACCCGCAGAGACTGAGCTGGACATGGCAGACTACAATAAATAACTAGCCTATTGCATCTCATTCAATGACCATAAACCACAATCCTAAAGCTCCCATTTACACACACAGCTATAAAACTACTAAGAATCCATTTCTGTCTACAAATGCTGTTTCTCAGGAACTTACAAATTGGGGTAGAGGGCAGTACACAGGTTGTAAACACAAACAACCATAATAAAAAATAATATATGATAAGGACTGAAAATGTTGCAAGGACAATAAAGGATTTGATTAGCTGGACTGAAATTGAAAGCTAGATGAGCAGGATTTAGATGAGCAAGACAAAGGCCATCACAAGAAGGGGGACAATAAACAGAGACACAGAGGAGGGAAGAAAGGAGGGTTCAGCAAGTATATGAGCTGAAGAGGGAATTATGGTAAGAGGGCCAGATATAAGTGGGAACTAGTCTGCAGGAAGACTTAACGGGCTAAGAGGTCTGGACTTCACCCTGCAGGACATGGGGGGCCTCTAAAGGTTTTTGAACAGTGAAAACAGTATGTTAGAAAGACTACTCATGGTGTACAGGATGAACCAGAAAGAAGGGAGAAGCCAGTAGGGAAACCATTAAGGGGACTGTTGAGAGGATCCAGGTGTGAGATAACAGGACCTACATGTGCTGAATGACAGTTATGTTTCCACCAGCACTTTCTGAATGTCATCTAAAGGCGAGGTATAAGTTCTAGTGAGAGGGCAGTGAACTGCAAAACTGAAAAAACAAACCATGCTCCAAAACATAGGGAAATGTACAAGAAGGAACACGATGCATACCATTGACCATGCCACAGAAAATCTCCAAATAGAAATAACCACTGACAGAATGTAATTTGGATATAGGCCACTGACACATTTCAGAGATTAAATACCCTATTCAAAAATGAAATTAAAGAGGAAAATATAATTTTAAAAAAGGAGAAAAATTGGGATATATCATAGTGAGGTATTGCGAATTGTTTTCTTTAACCATCAGTCTCAGTCTATGGTTGGAAATCTGGTGTTTAGGAGAATTATGCTGCCATCTCACGGGAAAATATAATTAAGAGTTCTCCTGTGTCCTTCCATCAAAAGTTCAAATATGCTACAGTCTAACACCAAATTTTAAGTCCTTTATCCTAAATGAAAAGCTACTATATAAAACCTCAAACCCTACAAAAATCACGGTGGCTCCAACTATAAATTTTAAAATATCCTTGTTTCAGTATTTGTTCAGGTATTTCACTGAGATGTTTAGTGTGCCATCTGCAAAACGTGAGTCAAAGTAACCTGTACTCTATTCTTAACTCATGACTTAACTAGCTTTTGATCTTAAAAGCACCGTTTCACATCTAAGGCCCTAGGTTTCTAAGGTATGCACTAAACATTAAAATTCTACACCCTCTTCTAATGAAGAGATCATCCTTTTCAATAAATGTCTAAAATGCCCCAAGAAGTAGGTCAGAAGCATAAGCCCTTGCCCCAAGCATGGGCCCAGGCCAGGCAGGCTCCTTTAGGCTTCTGTGGACACTTCAACAAAATGGAAGATGGACCCAAAGGGAGAGACGGATTCCTGAACTCAGGAGTCTGGGGAAAGCTGTTTCTAATAACAAAGATTAAAAAAAACTGATAGTTGTATAGCACATTACAATTTATAAAGTTCTTTTATATTTATTACATCATTTAATTTAAGTCTCAAAACAATGCTAGGACTTAATTAAATTCTCAATGATACGCTTAGAATACTGCACAGCAAAGGAGTAAAATAAATAATCCCTGCCAAAATTATCACCCAACTTCATAGTGGAGCACACTGAGGGTCACAGAATTGAAAAGAGGCCAAGTTACACAGCCAATAAATGGCCAAGATGTTGTGTGTGTTTCTGTGTGTTTTTTTTTTTAAATCAACCCCTCTTTCATTATTAACATAACCACCTTTGTCATCTTCCCTACAAAGCCATGCCAGGCTCTACTGACCGTTCCCTTTTAGAAAGTCTTCATGGCACTTGCAACCCACAGCACACAATTCACTCAGCAATGGTTATGGAGGAACTCCTAAGCATGGGGCGTTGTACAAAGTGCTATACCTTAAGGGCAGGAGTGACAATCAGAAAATAATCAGACACAGGTTTTCCTATGAAAAACTTGCATCAGGAAATTACACGAGCATATATAGTTGCCTCTTGAACAACACAGGTTTGAACTGCATGGGTCCATTTATACATGGATTTTTCCCCCCCAAAAAAAACGTGGATCAAAAATACAGTATTTGTGGGATGCAAAAATCACCTTATATGGAGGACCAACTTTTCGCAGATGCAGGATCTACAAGGCTGATTTCAGGACTTGAGTATGACAGATCTGGGCATACACAGGCGGTCCTGGAACCGATCCCCTGAGTATACCAAGGGATGACTACATTTATGACTATAAAAGTAAAAGTAAATGGATGGACTGTGAACTCACTGAGGGCAGGGATTATGTCTTTCTATAGCTGTATGACCAGAGCCCAGCCAAGTGCCTGCAAGTACATAACAGATGCTCCCCAAATGCCTGCTGCATGGCTGAGAAAACAGGAAAAGCTCCTGTGGCTCCCACATTTGCCTGCAATGTTCAGGTTCCTAACAGATACAGGTAGCTTTACCTAAATGCATACTCCGTATTCCTCAACTTTCTTGAAATCCCCACTGAATTTTTGACAGGGAAAGGTGAGTAGGAAAAAGTCTATTTCTGCAGTTCCCCCTTTTATGTCTGTCTCTCAGTTTAATACTGTGCATTTCTATGTGTCATTTTCTCCATCCTCTGTGCCGAGACATAGCTCTAAGCAGGCAGCATACTATTTCCATTACTCTTGATCTGACCTGAATCCCCCTAATTTTATCAAACTGAACACAGTGGTGTATCACGGATCAGCAAAGGGCTAGCAATGGTATGTTTCCAAGATACAACAGACAGAGACAAGTGTGTCACCACATCTGACTCCTGGGCCCATGGCAGACATCGCCCAGCCAGCACAGCCCTTCCTGACCCACTGAGTCTGAGTAGTGCTACACAATCCCCCCAATACAGCACTCTAGGCAAGCATGACCAACCAACCAGAGTTGGCTGGTAGTTTGCCAGAATACTATCTGTCCCGGCTGTCAGACATGCTATGGGTGAAACAAGAGTAAAGCAACAAGAAGGAAAAAATAACAAAAACTAAGAAGAGTAAAGGAGAATAATTAAGGGCAGCACATGTTATCATAGATTGGGCCCAAAAAGAAGCATGGACTATTCTCAGCCATAAAGAATCAATGGTTAAAGGGGCAGGAGAAAACGGACAGCAAAAGTGGAGGAGATGGGAGCTCCACAAATACAGATTCACTAGTCTCAGGAGGCCTGCCCAGTATCTAAATGAACACATTGGTCTTGAGGCAGGGAGAGACAGGGCAGCCCACACACTGGGAATGGGGTACTGATAGGTACAACATGGGAAGTTGTCACCCCCATCTAAACAGAGCTAGGGGCCACCCCAGAACATCAGTGAAGTACCTGTCAATATCACCTTCAGCTGGAGCACAGGAAAGACTATTTTCAGATCACATCAGAAGGAAGGGCAAAGATTCTTTATATAGTATCCTATTGTGACCAGCAACCCACCATCAGAATGCAAATACGTCAGAGGAGACACTGCCAATGGACCCATAAAAAGGCCCAAAGAACTGCAAATTAGTACAACCTCCAGGGAAAACAATATGGAGATTTATCCAAGAACTAAATGTAGAAACCCATTCATTCTAGCAATCCCACTACCCACTACCAGGTGTCTACTCAAAGGAAAAGAAGTCATTTTATCAAAAAGACACCTGCACTAGAATATTTATTGCAGCACAATTCGCCATCACAAAGATGTGAAATCAACCTAAGTGCCCATCAATTCATGAGTGGATTCACAAAAGGTGGTATATGCATACCACAGAGTAGGACTGGGTCATAAAAAGGAATAAATTAATGTCTTTTGCAGCAATTTGGATGGCACTGGAGACCATTATCCGAAGTGAAATTTCTCAGGAATGGAAAAACACCGCATCTACTCTCTAATAACTTGGAAATAATCTATGGACACACATGGGCACAGAGAGAAGTAAAAGCCTTTGGAAATCAAGAAGCAGGGAGGGGGTAGGAAGAGAAGGGTAAAAACCTACCTAATGGATATAATGAACACTATTTGGGTAATGCACACACTACTAGCCCTGACTTTTGAGCATTATAAAAGCTATCCATGTACCAAAAATATTTGTACCCACTTAACATTTTGAAATTTTAAAAAGGAGGGGAGAGAGAAGGAAGAGGAGGAGGAAGAGGAAGAAGAAAAAAGGCCCAAGGAATCCAAAGATTAGGGCAGCTCAAACTATTTTTATTTTCCTCTTCCCATAAAAATCCTATGAGAATCCAAAAGTTTGTTGCAGAACTGAGTAAGAAGTGACTCGGGAAAATACAAGTGGCTTGTACTGCTGTACGTAAAACTCGTCCTGGGTCATCCCAACTTCAGCCTAATTGCATCTCCCAGACAAACACCTGGTTCTCCTCCTCGTCAATTTAGCGCCTTCTAGACTACTCTGCAGCTACTGACGTTTGGCACTCCACAACCCTTCTTTTCTAATCTGTTTCCACCTCTATCGCCCAAAGCAGGTCAAATGTTTAAAACTTTATCAACTATCCAATAGAACACCTTTGGTATGAGGGGGAGTTTACTGAATATAAACCCAGTCTGACCTACATAATTGAATATCTTTGTTAAAACAATAGGTATCAATTATATCAGCTAAACCAGAAACCTGTCCTATCCATAATTCTTCTTCATCCTCTATATGTAACGAATGACAATATCCTACCAATTTCATGTATCACCTTCAGGACTTTTGTTATATTGGCCACCATTTAAGGCTTACTGTTATTTAGCTGATATGTTTCTTTAAATTAGCTTATATTTAAAAGTTGAATTATTAAAAAGGAAGTCTTCAGGCCAGGCACAGTGGCTCACACCTGTGAGGCTCACACCTAATTCTTGTGCTGTGGGAGGCTGAGGCAGGAGGATCGGTTGAGGCCAGGAGTTCAATACCAGCCTGAACAACATAGTGAGATACCATCTCTCCAAAAAAAATACAATAAAATAAAACAAAAGGGAAGTCTTTATATAACTACCATAATTAGAAAACCAGATTCAACTGTCATAAATGAAATATAATAGGGAAAATATAATGAAAACATTTCTGGTTAGAAAT
>CAUYRT010079420.1:0-16150 GCA_963574885.1 Lepilemur ruficaudatus | reverse complement strand
GGGGCAAGTTACTCAATCTCCCTGTGCCTCTACTTTCTCATCTATAAAATGGGTTAATAAGGGTATCTCAGAGTGCTGCCTCAGGATTTAATGAGGCCATGCATGTAAAGAATGTAGCACAGTGCCTGATATATAGTAAATGCTTAATACATGTTAGATACTGTTATTACCATCATCATCAGGAATAAGAGCAGGAGAAAAGGAATAAGGTCCTGGAAGTAGGATTTAAACACAGGAAGATGATATTCAAGTTCCTAACAGAAAACTTACTGTGCTAAGAAGCAGCATAAACTTGAGCCTTGGAGCTGGACCCCTTCCTGAACACCTCCCACTCTAGGACCCCATGTGTCCCTGACAGCCTGTTTCCCCTGTCTGTTTTTGTCACCAGCTACCTTTTCTGAGAAGGACAGCCTACTCCAAGGGGCCGTGCCCAGGGCTGCCACATCCAAGAGGATTGGAACCATTTTTGTGTCCTGCAAAGCTCAGCTCAAACTCGCCAGCTCCCCCGCAGCACTGACCACAGTCCAGCTGTGACTCAGCCGTGCGGGGCCCCTTGCAGCCGAGCTGGATGCGGACGTCATGACATCATGCCCCACAGTGTGCCGCGGCTTCCCTTCCCCCGCTGCAGTCTGCCGCACAGGCACCTCCACACAGCCACAGCCCATTCGCTTTTAACTCTGCAGAGGATTAGGGTGGATTTGACGGCATTTCCTCTTCCGTTCTGTCAGTCCCCACACTCCTCATCTCGGGGCATTTCTACCGTGGCCAAGTCAGAGAGATGGATCCAGCCCGTGGCGCCATTATTCAGAGCTGATATAAGACTAATGCTCTCACTGGAGGGGAAGTATTTTAATCTTACAACTCCAACCATGATCATCCGGGAGTGTCACAAATCAGAGGTGCCAAATTCCACCACAGGAAAGTGCAATAACAGGGAGTTATAAGCCAATCATGTGCTCTGTGGTTTGAGCATAGAAATGTAGAAGCCCCGACATGAATCTTCAAGAGCACCTTGGCTTGGCCCAGGGAAGGCGGGGGGATGACGCGTGTCTCAAAAAACACTGTGAAATTACATCTTGAATAAAAAACTCCAATCCAGCTCAAGAGATGTGAACCAAAAGGCATTAGAAAGCGGGCTAGCAATCTGTTGGCCATTCGAAGTTCTGTGCTGAGGGCCTGGACTTGGAGTTGCAAGCCTCGGGTTTCCAGCTCTGATTCCTAAAGTCCACTCAGCAAAGTAAGATGAAGAGCAGCATTTTTCCACAGTGTGGACAGGACTGTTGTTATAGTTTCAGCAAAATTAAACATGATTCTCTACTGAAGTGCTGCTCAGAGCCTGGACTATGCCGACAATGAATGTGAATCTCCAATAGGGGATTGGGTATGCAAACATGAATTTAGCATTTGGAGAGGGGTAACTCGTGAGACAAGGGTCCCACAGGCCACACACCATGAACCATCAAGTCAGGGAATCAAGTTGCAAAAGCAGGGTTGTTGGCCCTCTAGAGGAAACCACAGGAGCCCTGCTCTTGGGCAGCCGTATTCATTCGTCCACCGGGAGCAAAGGGACATAAGTGGAATCTGAGATGAAATACAGTCATGACAGAAATTCAGGCCAAACAGCCTCCATCCAAGGGGATGCATTTAGAAAGCATCAGAGACCAGGCACCTAGGACTAATGCCCAAAAGCACCAAGACAAAGACTAAATAGAAAATGTGAGGACCCACCAGGAACGAGCCTAAAAAGAATCCGAGTTAGGGCAATCCTGGTTATGTAGGAGGTAGCAGAGGCTCCCAGAGGTGCCTTAGTAGTGGAAACTTCTGCTAGGAATATGCCAGGGCTGAAAGGGTGGCACTGTAGGAGGTTGTGACCAACAGATGTGTATGTGCTCCTTTCGAGTCAGTTCTCTGCCACCTCCTCTAAGACCCCCCACCTCGATGATGCACCAGACCCTCTGCAAAGTGTGTTACTGCCACTCTTTCATTACATCTTCATAATCCTAATCCTGAAATGTATGTACTGTCAGTATCCCTGTTTCACAGCAGGGGCAACTGAGGATCAGGAAGGTCAAATAACTTGTCTCAGGACACACAGTGAGAAATAAGAGCCAGAAGTTTATTATATGTTTGTTAAATGATGAGATAAATGAACAAGCGTAGAGAAAGGATGTCTTTGCAAATACTTTTCCACATAATTTAAAAGGTTTAGTTCAGAATACAGCAATAGAGCTTTGATGACCTACTGACCTCATTTGATTACTAGAAAGTCACCCACTGCTTGGAAAATGACAAACCCTTCCCCTTTGATTCACCCATCACTAAGCCTGGTCTCTCCTCACACAACAACACTCCGCACGCTGTGACCCTGCAAACTGGACCCAGTTACAGGGAGGGCCAGCTCCTGCCTGATTCGGATGAACGCAACTAGCAGCCCCTGGGTTTGGCCATGAGCCCACTTTCCCAGCACTAGATGGCTATCAACTCCAATAATGGCATGCCAGGAAATAAATCAGGTGATTTACCCCACAGGAAGGGGTTTCCTCTTCTTCAGGTCTACTCTTCTACAGAACAAGCAGCTCCCTGTCTCTTGGCAGGTTCTGACAGAGACCTCAGAGGAGTAGATGAGGGTTGCTATCAAAGGGATGGGAAGAAGGAAAGACTGCACCAGGAAGGAAGGGCTGGCCCTGCAGAGGTACCTGGGGAGACCCTGAACCTCAATTTCCCTGTGAGGATCCCACACTACTGTTTATCCTCCCACCCCTCTGCCTCTGCTCTCCCCACTGCAGTGGTCTAACGTCTCGCCATTTCTGGCCTAGATCCCCTAAATGGCCTCCCACCTACTTAGCTGCTTCTATACCAGTCCCCTCACCCCCTGCCATCCATCAGCCACCGTAGCCAGAGGGCATTTTCAAAAACATCAATTAGATCATATCACTTCCTCACTTAAAACCCAACAACAGCCTCCCTCTCATTTAGGTAGCATCCAAATCCTTCACCCTGGTGTACAAGGGCCTCACAGGTCCTGTTCAGCCCACTCTTCCTCTTGCTCACTCTCCTCCAGCCACATGGGCCTTTCTGCTTCCAGGCTCATTCCCACCCCAGGACCTTTGCACTGCTGTCTCCTCAGGAAGGGATGCCGCAACCCAGGACCAGACCTTCTTGTCGTTCAAGCCTCAGCTCAGTTGTTGCCTGCCACAGAGAGGCTTTCCTCGACCACCCAACACCCGCACCCTCCACCGACAGCAGTCGTCACTATCCTCGTCAGTCACACTATCGAAGCTTTGTGTCCTGTCTTCTTCATAGCATGTGTCACTATTTAAAATCACCTTGCTTAGTATTTATGTTTTACCACCTGCCCCCGACACACACACATGCACACGCATTAGATTGTCACTCCGTAAGAGCAGGGACCTGGCCTATCTTGCTCACCCACACCTCTAGAACCTGCAGCAGTGTTTGGCACAAAATAGCTGCTTAATAAATTTATGTTGGATGAAAGAATACCCCAAAGGGTTCTAGTATGAATGAAATGAGATAATTACATATAAAGAATTTTGTAAAGTGCATGACACCTAAAAAGCATCTAACACATAATTTTTCAAGTAACGACTCTCTTACCTGATGGTCAGGACCAACTTATAGGTTAATCAAAAGTGTTGGATAAAGCAAGAATCACTGAAATTATCCATAGAAATATGTATATGTACACATATACACCTTAAACACTACTGCAACTGAAAGCATTTCTTGCTAATCTTTTGATGTCGGGCCAAGACCTCTATTTGAGCTGCATCTCCAGATTGGAGTTCTATAACTTTACTTTTATTCTGTTTTTTTTTCCTTTTGGATAATTCATATACTTTATTATCTATGATTTCCAGATTTGGCTCCAAAAGGGAGAACTTGCCTTAAAAATGGAGAAAGAACTTAAGCTCATATATGAAACCATCTGAGTGCAAAATTTTAGGATTATGTACAAATGTCTTCTAATCTTCATCAGCTGCCCTGCCCACAACCAAGTGGACAGCCATCATTGCTAGTGATTGACTTCTACCAAGTCACTCAAAGCATGCAACTTGGTTTTCCTGAGAAACAACTGTTTTCCCATATGTCACTGAGTCGCTCAATATTTAATTACATTATGTTAGTACAATAACAAGCTCAGCCAGCACAAGAAGTACTGGGAGAGATGCACTTTCTGGCCGTTGGCAAGCATTCACCGCAGTGGGGGTTGGGTGGCAGGAGCTCCTAGGAATACGTGCAGCCCCCTGCCAGCTGTCAGTGCCCTGCAGGCTGCGGCCATCAGTCACCAGGTTCTACAGAAGGAAGAGAATGAAGAACACTGGTGAGTTTGTGACTTGATTAAGAAGAGAGATTCTACAGTGATAGTAACAGTAATTGCAATTACTGTCAAAAAGACTAAATGGAAATTTGCCAAAATGTTTTCTCTGGCAGATTGCTATCTTCTTCTTAACACTTTGCTATATCTTTCAAATCTTTGACAATGTCATAAACAATATTTCACAAAATCAGAGAGAAAACTGTGCTCTTGGCTGAGTCAAAGGACACACACTGCTGACAGTTACTATTTCTAGAGCGCCTGCTTTATGCTAGCAATTTACATGTCACCTCTAGTCTTCATGGTCACCCTGCAAAGCAGGCACTACCATAATCAGCTTTATGACTGTATGATAGTGTTCACGCATGACAGCCAAGATCTAGGCTGAGTTCTCTGTCCCAACACTATATGCCATCCTCTGGTCCATAAAGCCACCAAATGCAATCAGCATTCCCAGGGGCTGTCTGGCATTAAGGCAGCAAGCGGTCAACACTGACCAAATCCTCATTTACATCACTGTCCTGCCCTCTGCTTTGCAAGTTAATTAGAAATAATGTCTTTCTCATCAGTCCTGGCCTTCCCACTGTCCTCTCGCTCCTGACTGCAGCCTATTACTCCCGCCCCCACCTGTGGGCTCAAGACAGCAAATTTGCTAGCTGACCGGCACAGAGGCCCTCATGCAACACCCGTCCCAGCTCAGAAACTAGACAGAACAGCAACTCCAAGGCAGCTGAGGTCAGAGAGATAACATCTGGGTGGCACCTCTGAGGACCCCTCTCCAACTTCCACTCACAAAGATAAAAACGGACCATCCTACCAGGCCCTAAATGTACCATTTTCCCAGACCTGACAACAATCCCATATTAAGATGGTAGAAGTCAGAATTCGTTTATTCAGTAGTTCACTCAATTATTCAACAAACATTGGTTTCATACTCTGCTGTGCACTGTACTCTAATGGTCTGTGCTAGAAAAAATTCAGTGTTACTACTTTTCAAGCCCTGTAACTATTTAGCCAAGACATGGACGGGAATGAATAAGTAACAGAGGGAAGGAGATATTTAAATCTCACAGAATCCTGGATCTGACCAGCCTCATTTTAAATGGTGAAAATACCCATGTGATAAAGTGGCAAAAGTTAATATTATTCCATTATTCACTCTCTCTGTATTAAGGCATCAGAGGTGATTCATGGAGTTGCTGAAGCACAGTATTTTTTAGAACCTTACTCTTTTCTGAGCAAACTATTCCAAGACACAATTTGCCTATATTATATAATAATGTGTCTTCCCAGAGATGGCCCAAGTGAAGCCACTTATTCCTCATTCCTAAATTCAATAAGGCCTGTTTCTACCTTGCCTGAGTATGTAAGAAGATATGGGGGAAAGTGCCTTGAGAACCAAAAGTCCTGGAACAATGATAGCCTCTGTTATTAG
The DNA here is from genome assembly GCA_963574885.1 of Lepilemur ruficaudatus. Lineage (NCBI taxonomy): Eukaryota > Metazoa > Chordata > Mammalia > Primates > Lepilemuridae > Lepilemur > Lepilemur ruficaudatus. The sequence continues at coordinate 10,376 of CAUYRT010079420.1, read as the reverse complement.
CATCAGCCATCATAATTTTCAGATTCCCAAGGGGTAGAACAAATGAGGCTTGGCTTTGTGTTTCTGGGTGTTGGACTCCAGCTTGCTGAGATGCCTGTCCCTTTCCACTTATTGACTCTCTAGTATGGGGAGGTTCTGCCCCCTTAGCAGACACTCCCCTCTTGCAGCAAATGCAGTTTCTGGAAGGCCTAAGATCTTGCTCCGATCTCGCTCGCTCCCTTGCCCACTGCCTTGCAAGAGGATCTGAAGGGACCGCTATGGAGGAGGCTCTCAGCTGGAAGGAGCCAGGAGCCAGCCTGCGATGTGGCCAAGTGCCTGTCTGGCCCGAAGCAGGAAGTCTGCCTGAACACACCCACGGTTCTGAGTGTGGAGCCTGTCTGAGGATAAAGTGCCCACTCCCAGGCTAGCTCAGCACCTCATAAAGCGAGGCTCAGGCTGCATAAATAAGATGTATCTCTAAGGCGAGGTGAGGCTTGCAGGATTTATGTGCTCCTTAGGCCCCTCGCAAACAAGCTTAAACCAACAGTCCCTGCCTCTCCTTCCCTTCTGGGGACTGTCTGACTTGGCTCCTACAGCCGAGGAGAAAGGCCTCCTGTGTCGCTTTGGGTTGTTCCTGGGCTGAGCGGGCAGGAGCACGTGTGCCCTTTGAGAGGCCTTGTCCCCTCCGGGCAAGGACTGCTCAGGAACACAGACAGGAGTCCTTTGCCACGCTCTGCTGGCTTCTGTGTAAAGGAAAACAGGTAGCGAGAGCCAGGGAGGAAGCAGAGGAGGAAAGTCATTTACAGGAAGAGCCTGCGGAGAGAAGCCAGCTGTGGGCCGGTGTCGGCAGCAGGGATGGCCCGCTGCATAATTCATCCATTGTGGTTCTGTTTATGTGTCTGTTTTTAAGGTTAATCATTTGTTTGATCGAGAGGCCTCCTCCCCTGATCACTTCTGTTACCACATGAACAGGATGCTCTGTATGAAATGCAAACATCCTCATTTGGCAGACGCGGAGTTTGCTAAATTATCCTTCCAGCTGCAGATAAGTTGTGACATATTTAATAAGTTGCCAGTCATGAGCGGCACAGCGTATCCTCAGAGAAATTCACGGCTGAATTTCTCACCAGCTCCCGTCCTTAACTCTCTCGGAAGGAAACTTTCCAGCCCAAGGCGTGGAACAGTGGAGAGGGAAGCACAGCCACTCACTCACTTGGGATGCTGGTCCTCCCCTGCCCCACAAGGCCCCATTGCCCCGGACTCCAGTTCTCATCAAAATGTTTGCAATACATACGACAGGCAAGCGGCTCGTGGGAGACGGGGGCTTCCTGCCTGCCTCCTGCACACGCTGACAGCCACACCTCTGTCCTTAGGCAGAAGAAAACAGGCTGCTCTTTCCAAAGCCACCCCGGAGGCAGTAGACAGATTTTAGTACCAGAGAATCCCAAGACTGGGACCAGACATTGAAGGTGTCAGAGGTATTGCACTACAGGAGGAAGAGTGAGGCTTTGGAGTCACAGAAAACTAATTCTGGGCTACAGTGCAGTGGCATCATCATAGTTCACTGCAACCTCCAACTCCTGGGCTCAAGTGATCCTCCTGCCTCAGCCTCCCGAGTAGCTGGGACTACAGGCATGTGCCACCATCCCTGGTTAATTTTTTCTGTATATTTTTAGTTGTCCAGCTAATTTCTTTCTATTTTTTTAGTAGAGACAGGGTCCCTTTCTTGCTCAGGCTGGTCTTGAACTCCTGAGCTTGAGCAATCCTTTTGCTTTGGCCTCTCAGAGTGCTAGGATTACAGGCGTGAGCCAGAGAAGCCTAATTTCAAATGCTAGCTTTGCCTCCACATATTAGCTGTGTGGTCTTGAATAAGTTATTTCGCCTCTCTGATGAGCCTCAGTTTCTACGAGGTTAAGTTGGGCTGCTATAAAGCCTGGAGATGACTATCTGAAGGGGCTGGCTCACTGCCATTGCTTGATAAAGAACAGCTATCACTATCATTATCAAAGAGAGTCTAATCACCCACCCCCACTGCAATTTCTGGTCAGACCTGTACCTGAACCCTCGCAGTGAGAACACTGCCTGTAGGCGTTCATCCATCCTGTCATTCCACACAGACTCCACGGTGGCTGCACGGGCCAGGCCCTGTACTAGGCATGGTGCATTCAGCAACCGATAAAATAAAGCCCCTACTCCCAAGAAGCTGAGTTCATTTGTGGGTGAGTCTGACAGTTAGAAAGGACTTCCTAATTTGGAGTCAAAACTATTACAATGGAAATATGATCCTTGTGGATTTTGAAAAATCTTCACTACCCTCTGTGGCAGTTCCAACTTTATTTTCAGGCATTATTCTTTTTTCTCTTTTTGTTGATGTATAACATACATACAGAAAAGTGCCCCAAGTACAAGTGCATAGCCTGATTAATTTTCACAAGCTGAACATTTGCCTACGACTGTCATCTTCATCAATCACAGCAGAAACCCCTGTCCTTCCTCCCCCCGCTACTCAACCAAGGATAACCACGACACTGAATCCTAACAGCATAGGTTTGTTTGCTCTGCTTTACCATTTTGACATTATCTTTTAAAAAAATTATTTGTACTAGGCTCTTCTCTCTCCTGGCCTGAGCATATAGAGGCAAACAATGAGAGGGTTCCCTTCTACATCATTAAGTTCTGCCTTCACACAGTTTTCTTTCCTGATGAGCCCCTGAGGGCTAGGGCAGGTGTCCCCTGAGCCTGCACATAGTAGGTTCTCAATAAGTATTGCTGAGTAAGTGAATGATGACATCAGATCCCTCAACACACCTGAGCAAAAGGAGGGTCAAAGCCAACAGGTACAGGGCAGGTAATATGGTGCACAGGGTCTGAGAAGGAACTGTAGGGCAGAGACGTCTTTTCTAGGTCATTCTGCCTGTCCGGCCTGGACAGCCCTGGGCTCACTCCCGATCCACTGAAGTTCTGTTGAGTACCAGGCATTTTTATTCTACCTTAAGACATATTCCCATTTTCTCTTATTACAAAGAAAAAAATCTGGTCACAACTAAATCAGGTCATCAAACATTTAATGAGAGCCTATGCTATGCTAGGCAAGAGAAGCAATTTACTGAGTGCCAATGATGTGCCAGGCATTCTGTTCGCCTTTGATGACTCAGAGATAAACCAGGCATGCTTGCTGCTCACAAGTAGCTTTCAGGCTAAAGGAAGACACAGGCACATAAATAAACAACTGCATGTTAGAGCGTTGCAAGTGCTGTAATCCAGATATGCACGAAATGCCATGGGAACATAGAAAAAGGAGCAAAGTTTATAGGAAATGCCACATTGCGGAGATGACATTTGAAGAGGGCTTGAAGAATGAGTGGGGTTCATTAGATTAACACAGGCAAAAGACACTACGGGCTGAGTAAACAGCATGAGTAACAGGAGAGCTGATATTTAGTGGCATACACAATGTAGGCAAACTGTTTATAGCCAGGGTCTGCTACGATTAGTCATGGACTGGTTGTAAGTTATGATATCAACGCTGAGTGAAAACAGAAAGACAGGAAATAACAGGACACATTGAGGGAACAGTGGTGAGTTACAGCTCCTTGAATACATAATGTCTACTGAGGATGGCCTCCATTTGCCATGCATGCCAACACCGACTCACGTGCCCACAGCAGACATAAGTAATTGATCGCAGCACTCTTTCCAGATCCACAGAAACAACCTGCTCAACAAAGAGTGCCAGGCAATCCCCACACGGTGACAGGCATTGGCATCTCCCTGGGTTGCACATTACAGCTTCTATTGGCTCACCACCTTCTCCCTCATAAATGCCATGTCGTCTGGCTTCCATCCCCCACACGCCATTGAAGGTGTTCCGTTACCTTTCTTCTCACCAGATTCAAAAGTCCTCATTCTGATCTAATACCACACTCACTTCCTCCTGGAAACTCTTGCTTCCTTTTCCACGAATCCGCCGTACCCACTCTCGTCCTTCATTCACACGTCTCCAAGCTCCATCTACACTGCCTTCCCCTGGTTTCAGATCTGGCCCTTCTCCACAGTCAATCCCCTTGTCCAGGCCTTACTGATCTGATCTCAGAGACAGAGGAGCCAGACAGCCACCCTGACTCCCCGAAAGGGAGTCACCCTCCCCTGTGGCCTTCCTGATCAGTGCAGGCTGGCAAGCGTTTAAAGCCCAACTCAGCTTTCAGGGTCAAAATTATGTATTACCGAGGCCTCCTCTGTCGCCCTGCAGCAACTTGTAGTGCCCAGAACCATCTGGCTGCTTCAGTCCTTGGGAGTCTCGGTGATGAAAGGCTCAGCCTAGCAAGAGGGTGGAAGCTACCAGCTGAAATAAAATTTAGGATTTATTTATTGATTTCAAACAATCTATGTCCCCGGAGCTCCAGCATATAGCTTTTCCAGCAAGTGCATATAAAAAATGTACAAGCAACACACGCACGCCATAAAACCCCACACGGATTTGCTGTGGCCCCCCAGATCTAAGCTAGTCATGCATTCTGTGAAACAAAACCACCACCAAATATTTAATAAGGTTCAGTACACGTGGCTTTTTTTCTTTTTTCCTGCAGTGAAAAAATGACTTCAGACCCAGGATGGTCAGGCAAGGTGTCAAACCCTCTGTCTAAAGTTCCAGGGGTGGGGAACCTGCAGCCTTAAGGCCACGTGTGGCCTTCTAGATCCTTAAGTGTGGCCTTAAAATTTGGAGTCAGTCAAAAGGCCATACTTAAGGATCTAGAAGGTCACATGTGTCCTTAAGGCCGCAGGTTCCCCAAACCCTGTCCAGATGACTGTTTCCCCAAATAGCTACACGGAGACCAAGGAAGAGAAACGACAATTATTAGCCAACAAGTGTTTCAGGTGTTTGGCGTAGGAGGCGATTTCCCAAAGTGTTCATACTGAAAAGAATGTGTGTCCCAGGCTCAGGCTTCCTGGAGTAGGACTGGCCATGCATCAGCCAGCACTATTGATTCCTGTCACTGCTATTTTCTGGTAGAAAGTGGGGCATTTGTTTTAGCTTAATTAAAAACCGACTTGGAGAAAGAACCGTGTTGCTAGAAAAGTGAAAGCAGGCGAAGAAACCTTCAAGATCACACTGCTTCCAGATACCGAGGGAACAACATTTCCTGTCAAAGGGCAAGAAAATATTCAGGAGACCTGAGGAAGGTATAGCCCGGGTATCCTGGAAGACATCTAGCTACCAAGGAGGGGAGGGAGCTGGCCATGGAAAACGGCCAGCGGTCCTCTTGCAGACAGTCCTACATCCCTTCCCAGACCACACCTTTGCTTCTCCACCTTCCACACCAGGTGCCCCAGACAAGGGAAAATGCAGGACAAAACCCTTCAGCTTGCTCTCCCTGGAAAGAACACCTGGAAAAAGCCTCTACCAGCAGAGAATGTTCCCCTTGTACTGGGAACCTGAAAATGTGGGCAAACAAACAGGTGAAAATGATCTGTGGCTGAGGACCAGCTGCTTGGGCATTGTTATTCAAGACCATCACATGGACACTGGTGTTTGGTGAATAATGAGCAAATTAATAAATGAATATTTCCATTGTTGAGAATTTCTACTTTTTGAAGTCTCTCATTCATTCAAAACAAAAAGATGACTCAATGAAATAAGCATTGATTAAAGACTTACTTTATACCAGGAACATTTAATTCTCATAAAAACCCACTGAAGAAGACATCTTATTCCCTATCTTAGAAATGAGAAGCTGAATCTTAAAGGAAAATCCTCAACTGTTCAGTCTCCCAAGCATCAGCCCCAGTGCACGTTCCTTTTTATTGTTTCTCCTTTCTCTTCTTCCTCCTTCTCTTTTTCCTCCTACTCTTCCTCTGCTTCAGCCTCTTCCTCTTCCCTTTCCTTTTTCTTTTCTCCTTCTCCCCGACCCCCAACATTTTAGTTCTTAAATGTCTCCAAGCTTTACATGCACAAAGATTAAAGGGTCAAACACTTCCATCGACCTTATAAAACATATCCTTTCTATAGGAGTATCCTGCTCCACCCTCATTCATATTAATAACTCCCAACAACTTCCATTCCCCTGGGACAACTGCTTTCAACTCTTCTAGCTTTTTCTCTTGGTATTTACTGTCATGTCTCCATATTACTTCTTCCTAATTTTTTTCCCAGTTTTAAGCATTTTCTATTGACTTTCCCTAACAGAAGATAAAGGTTTAACTTTCTTCCACAAACATATTCTGCCACCCCTCCCCAACCATCTCCAGCTGTGCATTTCTGAAAATGACTTTATTCCAAACCCATACTCCATAGTTTAGCTGGGTATAGAATTCCAGGTTGGAAATTATTTTCCCTCAGAATGTTAAAGTCATTGTTATATCTTCTTCTAGTTTTCCACATTGTTTTTGAATAATCTGGGGCCATTAGAGGCCATTATGATTCTTAATCCTTTGTCTTTTCTGCAAGGGAGTTTACAGGAGCTTCACTTGTCCACCATATGCTGAAAATTTACCTTCATATGCCTGGATATGGGTTTCTTTTCATTCATTATGAGGCACACTTAGTGGACCTTTTCAATTCCAATATGTGCTTCAGTTATGGAAAAATTTTCTTGAGTTATTTCTTTCATGATTTTCTCCTCTCTTTCTATGTGGAACACCTATCCAGATATTGAACCTCTAGGACTGATGCTCTAATTACCTTTTTTTTCTCTCCTACTTTCCATCTGTCTTTTTATCATCTCTACTTTCTAAAAGATAACCTCAATTTTAGCTTCCAACAAATACTCCGAGTGTTTCATTTTTGCTCCCAAATTATTAATTCCCAAGAGCTTTTATTTGTGCTTGGGATCTTTCTTGTTTCAAATGAATCTTCTCACCTGAATGCAACATCTACTCTTACTCTCTGAGGGTACTGCACAATTTTTTAAAGATTTCGTCTCCCTGGATATGTCCTTCACAGCAGCCACAGTCACCCTGTGGTGTTAACTATGAGTGCAATGTTAATTAAAGACATAGAATTGCAATTTCTCTAAAAGTATCCTTTGGTTTTAAATAAAAACTTCAATTAGCTTCTAGTTCACAGGATTAATAAGGTAGATTATTTATAACTTCTCTAGATCCTGAAGCATCAGTCTTAGAGAATTTTAAAAGGGTTGAATCACTGACACCTACTGACAAAGCATGGCATAGCAGCCTAGCCCTCTCAGACACTGTGAGAGGAGAGGATTGGCAGGAACACTGTCCTCAGAGCTGAGAGTAGACATGGGTGGAAGGTTAGAGACCTCCAAGCATGGCAAGACACATTATCTTAGCAAGAGTAGAGTGAAGAAAACACCAAGGAAAGCAAAGCATGTAACCAAGAAAATTTCTACAGTCTTAGAACTCTCGAACAAACACCCGCAGGGATGACATAGAATGGCAGTTCACGGGAAACACTTCTCTTTGGGCTTCCCATTTTCAACTCAATCTATTAGAGATTATTCTCCATTTTTGCAGTGGAAAACAACGAGAAAATAGGATCAACTACAAAAGTTCACTTTGCAGCCAACTTATAGCACACATCTCTCTTATTAAGCAAGGGACATGTACATTTGGCCCAGGGTAGCTTAACAGCATGTAAAGTTAACTTCATACCAATCTGAGTACACAGTTCTAAGCACACACATTGTTTTATATTGCTACACAAGGAGTTGTTGCTTTGTTTTCATATCTTAAAGAAAATTCAAACTTACAGAAAAGTTGTAAGATTAGCACAAAGAACATTTATTTGTACAACCTTCATCTAGATTAATCAATTGTTAACATCTTACCACATTTACATTTTCTCTTTTTCTCCCCCACCTGCCCTCACTTCAACTCTAAATACATCATCAGGTATCACAGCATTCTTGTCTATTTCTATAATACCATTATGATATGCAAGAAATTTAACATGGATAGAACTATTAATATTATCTTATATGCATTCTATATTTAAACTTTCACAATTATCCCAATAATGTCCTTTATAGCTTTTTGTTCATTTTTATGCTTCACAATCCATCAAGCATTGTATTTGTTTGTCACATCTTTTTGGTCTTCTTTGAATTCCCTCCACACCCACCCACCCTTTTTTGTCTTTCAAAACATTGATATTTTTTCAGTCTATGCTAGTAGACATAGGAAATCCTACAATATGAATGTATCTGATTAATTTCTCTTTATTAGATTCAGGTCAAAGATTTTTGGCAAGTATACTACGTAAGGGGTGCTGTGTTCTTCCCATTGCACTCTATCAAAAGCCACACAATGTCAGTTTGTCTCATTACTGGAAATGCTAAGTGTGACCACTTGATTAAGGTGGTGTCTGCCATATTTCTCCACTGTAAAGTTACTTTGTTCCTTTGTAATTAATAAGTAATGTGTGAGGAGTGGGGAATTACTCTGAGGCCATGTGAATATCTGCTTCCCAAATTGTTGTTTTTTAATCACTGCAATTATTGTGCTCTTTCTCTAACAGATTTGAGCAGTAATGAAAGACAGAGGCATGGTCTTCATTCACTTCACTATCTCTGTAAATCCCATTTGGCACTGGTTAATGGTAATGAAGCCTTTGGCACATTTTTCCTATAGATGCACTTATAGGCTAGAACTTCATTTCTAAAATGCATTCCACCAAGGCATAGTGAAAGCAATTACCAATACTCAATTACGCTGGCATCATTTCATCACTGTACATATTCTTAAATGCAATGCAAGGGTGGTTTTGAATATCCTGAAGGTGAAAATTGGTCTACAATAACAAAGAAAGGCTCACAAATCTTCAGTGACTCCCAAGAACTACTCAATACAACCGAAACTTCTTATCTGGGCACTCAGGCCCTGCGGATCTGACCCCACCTCCTATCCTCTGTCCCATGATTTCCCCACCTCTCCGACCAAACTGAGCTTCCCTTTTCTTAGATACACCCACGCTTTCCTTTGCTTATTCTGCATCCTATGTCTTGAATGCTCTGATTCCCATTATGGAATTAGAAATTTTACTTAGCTTTGAAGGGCAAGGCCAAATTTTTGCTTTTCCACAAGCAACCTTCCGCTTGTCTGAGTTCTCTTAATTTGTGATAATTAGGTCCCAGGTATATGTTGTGGTTCTGTGTGTATTTTATCTCTTTAAAGGGCTGAAATCAGGACTGTGGTATTCAAATGGTTCCCTAAGCATGTGTTCAGAAGATCAATGAAGTTCAAACACTGAAATATTTTTGAAAGAATTTGATATCTGGGAGGGTGGGAGGGGGTGAGGGGTAAAAGTTTACTTATCAAGTTCAGTGAACACTATTCTGGTGATGAACACACTAAAACCCCAACCTAAGCATTATATTAGGTCATTAAATATGAAATGTCCAATTTCAAATCAAAAATGTAGTTTATTATATCTCAAACAAGACGCAATATGATTAATCAAAGTATGTGCCTAAATTATCGACACAGTTTTGCCATCATAACAATAGCTTGTTCACGCTAACAGTGAAGAAGACTGGAGAGCAAGTGGTGATGAAATCTCAAAAAGCATTGTCCACAGCTTGTTGGGAATTGAATATTTTTCCTTGTAAGAAGTGGTCCAAAGCCTGGAAGAAGTGGTAGTCAGTTGGTGCAAGGTCTGGTGAATATGGTGGATGACAGAGAGTTTCCAAATCCAGACTCTGCAGTGTAAGCAGCATTGTTTGTGCAACACGTGGTTGAGCATTGTCTTGTAAGAGGATTTGCCTGCCTCAATTGACCCATCTTGGCTGCTTCATTGCAAGCATCCTCATAATTTCATCCAAATGGTTTCAGTAGACATCCACTGTAATCAATTGACCAGGTTTCATGAAGCTGTAGAGGATAATACCAACACTGGTCCCCCAAACAGACACCTTTAGCTTTTTTCTGATGAATATTCAGCTTTGGGCTGTATTTCAGCACTTCATGTTTATCCAGCCATTGTACAAAATGCTTGCAATTGTCAAAAAGAATCCATTTTTCATCACAAGTAACAATGCAGTATAGAAATGGTTTGCCTTTATGTCGTGACAGCAAAGAAAGGCAAGCTTCAAGACAATGTCTCTTCTGACATTCGTTTAATTCATGCATAACCCATCTATACAGCTTCTTTACCTTGATGATTTGTTTCAAATGTTCCAGTATTGTTGGAATAGTAACTCCAAACCTTGCTGCTAATTCACATATAGGTTGAGATGGATTTGCTTCCACTACAGATTTGCTTCCACTCAGAGAGCAAACGGTGGGCCATGGACCCACGGCCACATGTCTACATATCTGAATTCAAGACCTTCACCATCCGATGGTCAACACGTAGGGCTGCTCCATCCTCTGGGCAAAAGTGGACGATCATATTCGTGGTGACAACCGAAGAGCAATCTCACTTCTTTGGCTATGCT